>JACEIK010002784.1:151891-170969 GCA_018107945.1 Datura stramonium | reverse complement strand
ACTCGGCCTGATAAAGCCCTTGTCTAGAAAATCATTCAATTGTTCCTTTAGTTCTCTGAGTTCAGCAGGAGCCATCCGATATGGAGGAATAGATATAGGCGGAGTTCCTTGTAATAAATCGATTGCAAATCAATTTCCCTTTCTGGGGAATACCAGGAAGCTCATCTGGAAATACGTCGGGAAAATCATTAACCACTGGAATAGACTGAAGGGTCGGAGGCTCTTCCCGAACATCCTGAACTCTAACAATATGATAAATGCACCCTTTTTCTATCAATTTTCTCGCCCGAAGATAGGAAATAAACCTACCTTTTGGCGTGGTTGTACTACCTTTCCACTCCCGTACTGTCTCCCCTAGAAAGTGGAACCGGACAATGTTGGTACAACATTCGACATTGGCATAGCATGGAGCTAGCCAGTCCATACCCATAATAGCATCAAAATCAACCATTTCTAGTTCTATCAGGTCTTCTGTAGTCTGAAGATTTGCAATCTCTACTGTACACCCCGGGTAGACCCTTCTGGCGATAATAGAGTCACAAATGGGTGTAGACACTGAGAAAGGTCACCGAAGTAATTTCATCATAATACCAAACTTCCGAGCCACTAACGGTGTAACATTGGACAAGGTAGATCCTGGACCTATCAACACATAAGCAGGATGAGAGCAAATGTTCAGCATACCTGTCACAACATCCGGTGACGATTCTGAAACCTCGCCCCGGTAGTGAATAAATACGGTCCGGGACGGCACCTGAACTGGAGGCCGCTGATTTGTCTCGGCCTTTACTGGCTGAAACTGAGGGCCTACGCCTTACCGGGGATGCTGGAACTCATGATCCCGCCGAGGACCTATCCTGTCGATCTCGGTCACCCTGACCCCTGGCTGGAGAATTCCTCATTTGATGACCCTCTTTTCCACAAATATAGCATGCGCTGGAACCATACCTGCATGCTCCAGAGTGGTGTCGACTGCAAATGGGGCAAAGTTGTATTGTAAACCCACTCTGCTCCACCCTCCTCTACAGTTGTGAACCTACTGCTTGCGAACCTTCGCCAGGTACTGACTGCCCTCGGCAACTAGACCTGCTCCTCTGCCGCTATGGTGGAAGTGGGGGTCTAGGCGGCCTATCTAATAACCATGGCCTAGGTCCTCCCCGGGACTCCTCCTGTAATTCACCCGGTCTGTCCCTGCGGTGCTGCTCCTGACCGTCCTCCTAATCTCCCGTTGTCGCTGTCTGATACCCTCAATATTCTTAGCAAAAGCTTGCACACGGGCGATATCCATATCCTCTCGCAGTGTGGCTGTGATGCAGGTGTCAACATATTCTAGGTTCAACCCCATAACAAAGAGGTGTACCCTGGCAGGCATTGTGTCCACAAAGGCTGGCGTATATCAAGCCAAGGAATCAAACCGCATGGCATATTCCCGAACACTCATCGACCCGTTCTCCAAGTGTAAGAATTGATCAACTCAGGCCAGTCGAATCTCCGCGGTAGGTAATGATCCAAGAAAGCCTCTGAGAAGCTGGGCTAGGTCGGAGGGGAAACATCTCTCCCTCAGAACCTCTCCCAACTCTCATACCACAATACAACGATATCCCGTAGCCGGAATACCGCTAACTCAACTTACTATGTGGGTGTAGCATGCATCACCCTTAAAATCCTCTTCATCTGGTCTAAGAAGTCTTGAGGGTCCTCGGTCCGATCTGTCCCTGTGAATTACGAAGGACTTAGTACTAGGAACTCTCAGACCCTCGAACTACCAGGCCTTCTGAATGATTCTGCAACGGTAGGTGGCACTGCCTGGCGCCGAGCAGCCATCATCTGTGCTAGAAAACCACCGCGCTCCTGACATCCTGGTCGGATGGTACGGGTATAGAAACTGCCGGAGGCGGTGCTGTCACATCGCTCGTCCCAAGCAGCTCTTGACGTGGTGGACATTTCTGGGGAGGTCCAGATGATACCTCCGTATCATCGTCAGATCGGGCCGATTCTGACCGAGGCTGAGTCACCCTGCTGGTGTCCTCCCCTACTGCTATATCTAACCTCCTGCCTGTCATAGAGTGTCGCTGGTCTGACATTCTCTGGAAACAAAAGTGTATAATGAGCCTAGGGACTCAACCCTATACTGTACCGCTATATAGCACCACTAAATAAGAAGAAAGAGTAACCATCGTATCATGCTTTGCAGCCTGCTGCCTATAGTATGTGGTGCACAACAAACCCATAGACAAGACTCTCCAAGAGTTACCCACCAAGAATATTACTTCCCCCTTGCCGAGTAAGTCACACAAGTTAGAGCTCTAATCAAGAAGTCACTAGTCATACCATACTATGGTCTACCTGCACATCCCTCCTCGTTCAAGCCTATCATTTATGATCATCCCATTGCTCCTTGTAGCTAGCACTATTCCAAAATCCCCCAATCTCCTGGCTTGGCTAATAACTGTGCTTCATGAACTTCTACATACCTGGCACCTATGGCATGAATAGTGAGTTATCCTGAATGTACATGTTGTAACCATCATTTCCATCATGGAGAACATACATGGGGCTTAGAGAAAGGAAATCGTAAGCACGAATCATTCACGAAGTCTATGTTGGGCACATGCCTAAAATAGTATGATCTGATAAGCCTCTAAGTCAAATGTTGAGGACTGAGTTCATAGAGCTAAGCATGCTGAGAGACATGGGTTTAAATATAGAATGAGTGTCATGACATGAACATGAGTTTCATGGAGTCATGGAGTAAGTTCAGGATTGCTGACTGAAGTGGTTACCTATCATTATGGGAACCCAAATATAAACATGAGTAAAGCGTAACATCGATTGATACATAAAGGAGTACATTTTAATGGGAAGGAATTTACACCCTACAGATACTATTTTTGGAACTTCCTTACTAGAAATAACTTAAGATTTGACTCGGCCTCTTGACTTAGCATCTCCCGCCTTAGCTTAAAGTCATTATTCAATGGCCCTTAGATCCCTTCTTAAGGCTAGGTTGACATCACTAGCTCTTTACTTTACCTTCACCCACCAAAGCTATCACTGAAGGCTTCATGCTCATAACCATTTCTAACCCTCCGTGGGATGAATCTCATACAAAAATGCAAGAAGGGACCTTATACCTTAGACTGGGCTCCTGGGCCTAGCAACATGCAAGGATCAATATGAAAAGATCATGACATATCTGCAACTACATCTGGAGCTAGCTGCTACCTACACTAGATAACCCGCCCTGCTGATATGGGCGAGCCACCGGAGCTGCTGATCTGGTGGTTGGAGCACTGGATCTACCCTAAAACTAACTAGCCAATAGGCAATTATAACGCATGTGTCTAGGATTACCACACCTGAAACAACCATCTCTGCCAACCAAACACTCTTTCGGGTGTATTCTACCACATTTCAAGAATACTGGCCAACTAGACAAGGTTGTTGGAGGGGTGGCGGGGGTACATCTAGCCACTCTGCTTCGCCTATGGGCAGTCTCTGAGATGGCCGGGCTGGCCACACCAAAAGCAATCATATGAACTCATCAAGAATTTCCCTAGGTGGTTATTTCCACATCTTCTACACACTAGGTATATAACCTCCCTTACCTTAGATTTGTTCCTTCGAGTCAGAGCCAAAGGTCTCTGTTGAAGCTGAGGGTGATTTCCAACACCTGACTGTTGCTAGGAAAACTCAAAGTTCCCCGTCCTGGCCCTCTTGTTTCCGTTTCCTCTCCCCTTGAACCCCCTATTCTCTTTCGAACTAAGAAACCTAGGCGGACTCTTTTCTGTGAACTCTTGAACCCTAGTAAGTGTCGTCTCTCTGGTGGAGTCCGCGGATGCGATGGCCTGGTGATTAAGTTGAGTGGTCATAGCTCGTGCCAACACTTTGAAGGTAGCCCCAAGCTCTGCATCGGTAACCTGTCAAAAGGGGGCCCACTGGAGTTGGTAGGGCTGGCTGACCTCCGTTGGTTCTTCGGGGAGACATGCTTCTGCAAACACATATAGCATGAGTTAGGAGAGTAGTAGAGTTGAGCTTCATAGCACGAGGTATAGTCATAAAATAAGGGAAGTTTCCTAAAACATTTTATAGCCTCTTAATAAGTGTGGCACGCTTCACACCCATGGAAATGACTTTACCTAACGCAGCTTTTAGTCACCCTAGGACACTTCAAAACCTAATGCTCTGATACGAAGTTTGTCATGACCTAAGCTGAGATCCCGGATCAAGACATGGAGCTAAAACCACGAATGACCCCAAGCTAGCCAATGACCTATGCATAACCATTCAAGAGCATAACCAACACGGGAAGTTAAAATATTTCATGAACAAAGCAAAAGTCTGAATACATATTCATAAGAGCATAAGAAGATTCAACACTCGACAAGACTAAACATCCACATAATGTATGATAAGCCTCTAAATTGTCTGATGAGCTGATGGGACAACACCCTCAACTTGCTCTAAATTCTGGGTCTAAATAACAAAAAAACAAACTAAACTGAATGTCCTCGAAAGATAAGGACTCACCAACACGGGCTAGACTGGACTAATAAGGAAGCAGAACTAATGGCGCGGTTGAGTTTGACGCTCGGACCTATATCATGAAATGATACAACATTAGAGTATGTAATTAATACTTTGAATGTACTGAGTATGCAAGGTAAGAAAAAATGGACCAATAAAATACATAAGAGTTCATAAGAGTAGGACAATTCAAAACATGAAGTGATAATCATAGCATAAACATGAGGGCTTAAGGTTTTAAAAACTATTCATAAACTACTCATAATCGTAATCATAAGAGGAACCCTGTAAATCATAACTTGAGACAAAGTATCGTAAACATGACAATGTATAAATCATAAGGGAAAATGTGAGGACCCGTCTTAATCGACACCATCATGATAGAGCTTACATGTTGCCTCAGCTATCTCACTCAAGTGGAAATTGTCGTGCAAATCTTGTGAAGGAAAGGGATGTAAATGGTGTGATATAACTATTAGGGAACCCGTAGGGTAAACAATGAATATAAACCTACGGTGGCATGTAGTTCTGAGACCTCGAAGTTTACTTGAACGCCTGGCCTACTCGGTACTAAACACTACTCCCAAAAATATGCATATTAGGGCTCTTATAAATATCATCAAATCATACATGAAGTTCATGGGCTAGTTTATATCATGATATGTGAACATGGTTGAAATACGTGAGCTAGCCATGAGAGGAGGGCCCATGTGTCGACCATAATCATAAACTTGATAATCACAATACTTGAGAAAAATCCTCATACATGAAATTTATAAATTCATGAAGTGTCTTTGTAGGAAATCATGTATCATAAATCATAATACATAAAGTAAGGCTTGAGATAGTTGAAATCATAAGAGGATCACAGAATTTCACAAAAAATTTATCCCTAAAAGTTCATAATCATACTTTTAATATAGGGAACCATAATCTCGTGAAAAACTGAAGGGAACATAAAACCCTAATCACATATTCATTATTTTAATCAAATTAGCTATACCGACAACACGAATCATAGATGAATTTAACAATGCCAAACATGAGCCCTAAGAATTTTCGAATTAGGGAATGGGGAATGGGTGATCAAGGATTTGATAAGTTACTAGCAATCATAATAATAATAAAACAAATTGAATCTTAAGGGAACTTATTTCATGGAAGAACATGAAATAATTTATCCACAATAAGGTTTACGCTAAAATTTTGAAGATTAAGGCATGGGAGGTAAGAAACATGAATTCAATTTTAACTGAACATGAGGGTGGAAGGATTTCCCCATATATAACCGTATATACTTGGGTTGATGATCCCTTGACTTTTCTTGAAGAGCCCAAGAAGATTTGAAGAGGATTGAAGAAGAACCCTAGCTCCTTTCTTTAGAGAAAATCCAACTATCATTCTTTTGGAGAGGGTTAGTAGTTAGGCTAGGTTAATCCCCTTATTATGACCTTTGGGAATCCCGAAATGACATCATTTAGGATTTAGAAGCATAGGAGTTCACCAAAATTGCCCCAAACAATCTAATTAAATATTGCAACTGACAGTTACTACGACCAATAGTACGTGATGTGGTTTGATTGTATGACCTGTACTGAGGTTCGTACATTGCCTAGTGCTGCTTCATTAAACCACTCATAATTTTTTACTTCAAACTCCGATTGACACAAGGTCAGATGCTTTGGAAAGAAGACTCAAAGAGATTCTGTTTGTTATGCTGAATCACCCAAACACACTTTGAAAAATAGGATCTATGGCCTCTTGAAGTTGACCCTTTTAAGAACTGATATGAAAACCCAATCGGCAAGAAGGCTCTCAACTCAATTTCATGCTAGAGGTTCCTTATTACCTTAATTTGTATCCAAGACACTTGTCACACTTAAGAATTTATCTAACACATAGTTTCAATAAAATTCATTGTGTTCGGTCCTATCCACATACCTAGAAGGGTTCCAAACTTAGCTTGAAAGTTCGAGGCATTACAATATACCAACTCACAACCAAATGATGATTTGTATAGTCATATTACAACTCGTACCATGATTCATAGCACCAATCTACAATCATGGTTTCCTTCCGTGACTAATGAGCCCCTTTTCTCCAATTCTCTAAATATTTCCACGGACGCATACCATGAGCCATCATTCCCTACTACAAGTTGTACCATGACTCATAAAACCAACACTTGGAAACCCATAGGCAAGCTATGACTCTTGACCACGGGTCATACCTACATACTACAATTCTTAGTGGGGACTCCTGGTTTGGGAACCAAAATTTATGCTCTGAACCACGAGTCATCCTACTACCTATACTACCAACCTACGATTCATAGGTTGAGTCATACTGTGGCATTTTTTCCAAATTTTGTGCTGATCACATTTCAAATCTCAAGTCTATTCTTAGGGACTTTGGGTATATACAATTAGAGACCTAGAGGTAAGCTTCAGGATATTCGTATTCCTACTTGGATGTTTGAAGAGATCAATATGGACTTCATTACAGACTTGCCTCATACTTGACGATAGTATGACTCTATATGTGTGATTGTGGATAGGTTGACCAAATCAGCTCATTTCTTACCATTGAAAGCCACTAATTCAGCTGAGAATTATGCTATATTGTATATTCGGGAGTTGTTTCGATTGAATAGAGTTCCTTTTACCATCATCTTAGATAGGGGCACTCAATTCACCTCTCAGTTTTTGAGGTCATTTCAGAGGGCCTTGGTACTCAAGTCAAGCTTAGCACAGCTTTTCACCTGCAGAAAAATGTTCGGGCTGAGAAGATTATTCAGACTCTTGAGGATATGCTGAGAGCGTGTGTGATCGACTTTAAGGGTAGTCGGAATGATCACTTGTCTCTCATCGAGTTTACTTATACCAACAGTTATTACTCTAGCATTAAAATGGCTCCATTTGAGGCTCTTTACGGATGAAGGTGTAGATCGCCTATTGGTGTAACTCCCCAGAATTTCCTAAGACTATCCTTGAGATATAAAATTTGATTCTACAAAAATCTTGGAAAAAGATCTCAATACAAGTCACAGTACGACTCGTACAACTGAGGTACGGATAATACCTAGACTCTTAACTGGAGAATAGAGAAACTCAATGAATAAGGTTGGAGAAACCATGACTCCATGTCACGAATCGTACCACCCTAGTACGGATCATACTGACCAGTCATACAAAAGTTTAGAGAAATGTTCAGGGAAACTCTAGGTAACACGAGTCATAGTAAAACTCGTGATATGATGTTATGATTCATAAGATGAGTCATGAGTGGGGTCAGAGGAAAAATTCGTAGGTTTGGTCGTACCATCTGATGGTTAGAATTTCTATTAAATGTTTCAGGGGTAATTTTATAAAACCCTACTATCTTAACTCATAAACTACATCGTATTAGGATTTTTAGGAGGGATTTATAGGAATAGTCAACCCTCTCCCTCATTCTTTCCCCAGAAGTAAGATAGAAGAAGCACAAAGTACTCATACAATTCTCTCAAAGAAAGCTAGGGCTTTCAGGTTTCCTGCTCAAATTCTTAATATTTTTCCAAGGAATTCTATTCCAGGTTTGTGGGATTTCAATGAGGCAATCGTTCTTCCCTTGTTCCCCAAAACCTTCCTAAAATCTTTACCAGTTCAAGCCCTTTTTGTATCAATATTAGGGTTGTCTTTCAGCTAGAATATGAATTTTCTTCTTGTTATAATTTTTCATGATTTTGAAGGTTGTAGGTAGTTATACTTTATGTTCATATCTCTTTCTATGAAATATGTGTTTAGCCCTAGTCTATAAATGTGACTTGAAAAGTCCTGTATAATTATCTAGATATAAACCTTGCTTGATTCTAATAGTTTTGTAATCAACATAATAGTACGGTTAGATTATCTAAAAAGTTGATTTATTAATTATTTAGTCCCAGTCAGTACATAGCCTTTTCAGTATTTTACAAAAATATTTGCTGATCAGTTTTACTATACTCAGTCTTTTGAGGAGTTCGATAAAACTCCTTAGTCTCAGTTATCAATTGTCAGGGTGTTCTTTAGATTATTATGATGCTTTCAGCTAAAGCAGCTCTGGCCAGTCTTAGAACCATTAGTTTCAGTTATCAGGTCCTTCAGACTCTCAAGTTACTTCCAGATAAGTATTCTTGACTTAAGTCTTGGGACATCAGGTTTGAGCTATCAGCCTAGTAGTCACAGCTAGAAAGTTCCTGTGGGAGTAGGACTTAGCACCGAGAGGGCCGGGGTTCAGTGCACCCAGGTTCCTAGAACTATGTTTCCACCGTAGGCTTTAGCTCAAATGCGTATCAGACAGTGATCACCCAGTTCAGCTACTATACCCTGGCAAGGTATAGTGGGCATTCTCCAATGGGGGGTTATACATCGGACTCCATGTTAGCTCACATAGTTATATGTCGGTTATAGTCTCTCCCACGATGTCCCACAGTATAGTACAATATCTCTCAGTTCTGAACAGTCACAGTTTTTAGTTCAGTTCAATTATTCAGAATTCAGTATGTAGCGAGGATCCTCAGTCAGTACCTGGGTTACAGTCATATTTAGTGTTTATTAGTTCAATTGTGAATTTCTACTGTTCTTACATACATATTTAATACTCAGTACATTCAAAGTACTAATGCATATTTTCCATGTTGTATCGTATTATGATACAGGTGCAGGTTCTCAGTCACAACATTGTTAGTAGTTCCCTTCAGACGATTTCAACAACATTATCTTGGTGACTCCTTATATTTTGAAGACGAGGTTTTAGTTCTTTTTCAGTTTCTTGCTTTTAGATGTTAGTGTTAGATGGGGGCTTGTCCCAACAACTTGTCGGTTCTTAAATGGCTTTCAGACATAGTTTTATTTTGTATTTTATCAAATATGTATTCTTTAAAAGTGTTATTTAGTTATGTTTATACAACTTCTTCTTCTATTTAATTTAGTATACCAGTGTCATGTTTAAGCCATGGGTTAACTTGGGGAAACTTGTAGCGCCAAGTACCATGTCGCATCCAGGGTGTAGACTCGGTCCATGAAAATTTGATGGTTTGAGGAAGGTGATACATCATTGATAGGACCAGATTCAGTTCATGAGGCTATAGAGAAGGTTCAGCTTATTAGAGAAAGGCTGAAAACATCTCAGAGTCGTTAGAAATCATATATAGATGTTAGGAGGATAGAGCTTAAGTTTGAATTTTGTGATTGCGTATTTCTGAAGGTGTCTCCTATAATGGGACTGACGAGGTTCGGAAAGAAAGGGAAGCTTAGTCCCCGATATGTTGGTTCTTATCGGATTCTGAGTTGAGTTGGCAAGGTGGCTTATCAGTTAGACCTACTAGTGGAGTTTGCTTCAATTCATCCAGTTTTCCATGTATCTTTATTGAAGAAGTGCATTAGTGACTCAGTCCTAGATGTTCTAGTGGAGAGCCTAGGTGTGAGAAATAGCCTTTCCTATGTGGAGGTTCCGGTTGAGATCCTGGATCGTTAGGTCCAAAAGTTTAAAAACAAAGAAGTAGCTTTAGTGAAGTTGTTGTGGAGGAATCATCTTGTTGAGGGGGCTACGTGGGAAGCCAAAACAGATATGATGGCTAAATACCCACATCTCTTCCCTTCCGGCTCAGTTCCAGCATGAGGTACCAGTTTCATCCTTAGTACTCTATTAAATTCATGTCATGCTCATGTCTCTACATTCCTTTCATGTCATTTCATGTATGTATGTTTCACTAATTAAGTTTAGTTATGTATTTTATGTTCGGAGTCAGTCACTCCATCAGTTTACAGTCCATAACTTTCAGTTCTGGGATTGCGGCTTTTTCCCTATCCCTTCAACTTAATTAGCCTCTATTTGAGGACAAATTTTCCCAAGGGGGGAGAGAATATAACACTCCAAAGTTTTCTAAGACTAGGTTCAGGAAGTCAAATATATTCAGCAGAGGAGTCTGTGATTTTCTCTCAGTACGACTAGTGGTACAGGTCATGGTTAGCTGGTACGGATCATAGAAAGACCCGTGGTAAAGTTTAGAGGCTCATCCCCTAGACCATGAGTCGTAGTTTGGTGGTACAACTCATGGTCACGGAGTTGTGGCATGCTACTAAGTTGCCAGGTTATGGTCATATGGGTGATTGTACGACTCATAGTAGGGAACTACAGGTTGTGGTAGGAATCTGTTGAGTTAATCAGAGAGTAAGAGAAATTGGACTAGCTATCCAAGGGAGGAAACCATGAGTCGCAGGTTGGTGGTGCGACTCGTGGTACGAGTTGTAGTGACTGGCAGTGACCCTTTTTCTAGAAAAATCATTAAGGGCATTTTCATAATTCTTAATCTCCTAACATCCTAATGACGTGGTTTTAAACCCTGAAAGGAGTGTTTTAAGAGGTTTTAATATATTCTAAGACATTATACTCCCATGCATGCAAGATATTGAGATTCCCCTTCAAGATAAAGCTAGAATTCTACACAATTTCTTCTCCATTTCTTTTGGGCTTTCAATGCTAGTTGAAAGATCAGTTTACCCAGGTATGTAGGGCTATTAATGAGGATTTCCTTCAACCCTCATGCCCAAATTTCTCCTCAAGTTCATGAATTCAAGTTCTTAATAAAGTTTATTGATTTCTAGGGTTTTAATCCAATTTTTGTAAAATTCTCTATGATATGTTTATGGGTCTAATCCCCTCATGATCTAAAATATCTTTTAAGTCTAATGGACAAATTTTATACACAATTTGATTATAAATTCATATTTTCAAGTTATTAGAAACTATGCCCTATTATGAATGTTTTATGAAGATCATGCTTATGATTCCATGATTTCAAGAATGATGAATTATCAAAGTATGCTTGAATGTTTATAAATTCTCAACTTATGATTCCACAATTTTGACTTATGAATATACATGTTTTGGGAGTAGTGTCTAGCACCAAGAAGGTTAGGGGTTCGGAGGTTCCCGGTCTCATAAACAACACACCAACATATATATATATTTAGGACCTCTCAAGAGAGTGCTTCTGCTGCCCGAGGGCACACCGTGATATAACACCTTATTCGTCCTTTGCCCTGGAAAGGCTTAGGATGGCTTTCCTCCACATGGGAAAGATGTGGGATCATCATGCACTCATACATGGTGGTTTTCTATTATAACGAGTCTCCCATTGTTTATCATGCTTTCAGTTATCTATGTTCATATACTATGATAGTATGTTTTATGGCAGATTTGACTCAATTGTCAGTTTATTAGCTTTTACTTACGATTTTAGCTATGACAAGTAATATGATTTCTATTTCTAAATCTTGGGTCATTATGTTAATTTATGTTAACCAGCTTATGATTATGTATGTTTCAGATACAGCTTAGCATGCAGTCCTTATTCTCATGATCTTTTGGTTTACATACATGTTTTCAACTAATGATTTATTAAGCATGTTTTACTTACCTTACATAGTCAATATATTCCAAGTACTGACCACATACTCTATGCTATATTGTTTCATGATATAGGTTCAACTGACCGAGCTCAGTCTCGTCGATGGATTGTTCTTACCCCAGTCTAGTTCAGCCTCTGTTTGGATGAGTCCTCATCATCCGAGGACATCTATCAGTTCAGTCTTATTTTATCAATTTTGTTTTAGACTTGGAGATATCTGGGGGCTCGTCCCAGCATCTCATCAGGTAGTAGAGACTTATCAGACATAGATTAGTATGTTCAACTTTGAGATTTAGCATTCTGATGGTATCGCTTGAGACATGCTTTATGAAGTTCAACTTTCGCTTATACATGTACATGTTTAAGATTTAAGTTTTTGCTTTAATTTATGCTATTCAGTTGTTATTCACATGCCATGGGTTGACTTAGAGCTATTCATAGTTATAGGTCTCATGTCTCGATCCGAAGTCCCAGCTAGGGTCGTGAAAGAAATTCTCTCTTGAGAGGTCCCGAATATGAGTATATACCTATGGGGGCACGTAATTATGAAACCTAGGTCCTCAGATTCTCTGGCCTACTCGGTGCTAGATACTACTCTCAAAACATGCATATTCCTCATAATCATATTCTCAAAACATAGCTTAAAACTATTTTTTAGGAGTCTTGACTCCAAACATCTCTATAAAACTGAATATTGAAATTATACTCGGTTCGAGTATCGAAATTCCTACGGGTGATTATATGAGATTATACTCGATCTGAGTATCGAAAGGACTATAGGAGATCATATAATACTATACCCAATCTGAGTATCAGAAGACCTACAGGGGATTGCATCATTACCATACCCAGTTCAAATATAAGATGAAGGCCCTGATAAGTGGGCAAATATAGAAAATTTATACATGGCACGCATTCAGTGTTTCAGGTTGTAGATTTACAAGTTGCCTCTTCCTCTCTCTCTCCCTCTCTCTCTCTCTCTCTCTCTCTCTCTCTCTTTCTTGGGTAGTTTCCTGTTCTCTTTTGTATTGAGTATGTTTATAGTTTTCAGCCTTAGATATCAGTATCTACTATTCGTACTAACGTCCCTTCACCTGGGGACCTGTATTTGTACTGCAGATACAGGTAAAGGCTCGGATAGCAAGTTGCCATAGGACTCCCAGTTCAGCTGAGGGTTGTTATGCTACTTTCCTTCTAGAGCTATGGTCTAGTTTGATTGTACTATCCATGAGCTTGTTGCCTCTCCCCCTCAGCTCCTACCTCGGCCTAAAGTGGGCTGAGGACCTCGTCTCGGAAGGTGATCTGGAGGTGATGAAGTCGCGGATGATATTGTTCACTGAGCAGGCTGGCCCTTCCCTCTATTCGCACGAAACCACTTAATATGCCCTGGTTGCCCACAATCATAACATACAATCTACCCCTGATGATATGGACCTCCATATGTTCTTATGCACTAAGAATAAGGGGGCATTGGTTGCCTTACCTGCTCTGGTTGCTCCTGCCACTGTGAAGGAACTAATCTCTAGTCTTGTCTCTACCCCTATGGTAGAAGTGGGGAACTCTCTATAGATCATGTCAATTTCCTAGATGACTGAGCCGCTGAGTCACCCCAAGGCTCTTTGTAACATACAGTCCTAACCCATTTCCTTTGCTCCTTCCACCAAAGAGTACCCCCAACTGATGAATCAAATCCTCCGCCTCTAGGTGAAAGCCTGAATCCATGCAGTATCTATATGCTCATGAATAGATACCCCTAAATAATCACGAGCTATATGAGGCCCTAGTCCCAACACAAACTGGTGAACCCTATCCTCCATCGTTTGAACCATGTACAGAGCATAACTGGCCAAAGAATTAAACCAAAGGCAATACTAATGCACACTCATGCTACCCCACTCTAGGTGCAAAAACTGCTCAGCTCGAGCTTGTCAAAGCTCCTGAGGTATATACTAGTGTATAAAGACCTCCGAGAACTCTTCCCACTTTGCTGGCTATGCATAAACTCCTCTGGATTGAGCCGAAGACTCATATGAAAATATAGCCATGTCATGTAGTCTGAATGCAACCAAATCTACACCTTCTATCTTTGGGCCTGCATCACCTTCAATACTCTATATGTTTGATCACTAAAGTCCTGAGGGCCCTCACTTGGGTCTGATCTAGTAAACACTGGAGAGCTCAAACCCAATAACTCACGGGCTCTGAAACTCTCAACTACATGACGTCTATGTCCCTCCATCACCTCCAACTGTTGCTCCTTTCCATCAGTAATATGAGCGATCAGCGGAAAAACTCCCTCAAGACCACATCCTTCCCGAGAAACCTAAGGTACCATAGGCGTCGAAAGGTGTTCAACTCTATTTCCCTCATGTACTGCTAGTGCAGGAGAAGATGGAGGTCTACCTTCCACTGCTCTAACTAGGGCTAGAGGAATTGTAGTACCTACAGCAAGAGACTCACTCTTAACCTTTCACATGTCTCCCTATTCCACTAGAAGGCGACTAGTACCCTCTCTTGCGGCTGTGTCAATCAACTTTGTAGTCATCTTCCTCGTCACAGGCATACTCTGAAACAATAACATGATTTAAATATGCCAATACTTATGACCTCACTCTATACACGAACTATTAGTAAAAGAAGTGAAATGACTCCTAGATGTTCTATAGCCTCTTGATTATAAGTATGATGCACAATATACCTATAAGTAAGACCCTACTAGATATAGCTTTACAGACTCCTTGGGACATGACTTTTCTTTGATACCAAGTTTGTCACGCTCCAGAATTGGGGAAGGGCGGAACTGGCAAAGATAATCAAGAAACCAACTATATAGTGTCTATAACAACAAGGCTGAGACCAACCTGTCCATCTGCTAAAGTTAGCTACAATAGATATTGGACCCATGAGGTCTCCGAAACAACAATTAAACAACTAAAAAGTTGACAAGGCTACAATAAGCTAAACTGCACAACAAAAGACTGACAAGGCCATATGACCCGAACAGCTATACAACTAGTCAGCACAATTCTTTAGTGAGTAAGTAACTAAAATGAATGGGATAGGGCCCCGGCCTACCCAACAGTACAAAAACTCAAAACAATCAAAAAGGAAACATAGCTCCTGGAACAAAGGAGCATACCACTTCTTTGCCGAAATTAGGCTCCTATTGATCCAAGCCTCTACCTGTACCTGTAGCATGATTATAGGAAGGGGGTACCCAGGTGAAGGGACATCAATACAAATGAAATGTACTGGTATGCAAGGATGAAACTATAAACATAGATACATCTAAGATACTGAAAATCGGGGTAGGGAATAGATACAACCTGCGACTCTGGAAGCTGATATCTTAACAAAATAAGATAAATCATGTGAATATAATCAGGTAACCACATATAAAAGTCACACTACATTATCCATAAGCTCAGTCCCTAATCAAATAATTACCTAGTTTAGTCAATCAATATTGTTTTACCGAGATGACCATCTCAGAGGTATCATAACTAATGGGACATCTTCCCATCTGACATAACTGCATCGGTGGTGAGGTCATAGCCTCATATCTGAAGGACAACTGCCCACCTAACATAATCACATCAGTGGTAAGGTTATAGTCTCATATCCGAAGGACAACTACCCACCTGACCTAATCACATCGGTGGTAAGGTCATAAGTCTCAAATATATGCTAAAGGACAACTGCCCACCGGATGTACCAGATTGGTGGTAAGGTCATAATCTCATATCTGGAGCCTACTGGGCTCATATCTTGTCTAACACATATGGCATAAAAAATGACAAATTCCTAGACTACAACCTGAAAAGGCCTCTTTCATAATTCATAGTTGCACATAATCACATATATCACACAAATCTTTCAAATAACACTTAGATGCATATACTCAATGACTTTCACAATTATAAGAAGGTTCAAACGATATAAGGAATTCAACAAGCTCCACATATAACACTTAGGCACATTTTGAATTCAGGAACTCAATAACCTGACGTTTAGCTTAAGGGAGAGGAATCACGAACTCTCCTCTTAGCCTCACCTACCTGAGAACATATACACAAGATAAAGGACAACCATGAAAAGGCATTTCCACTCTGACAAGCTCATTTACCTTTACTAGATTATGACATTGATTCTTAGATTAAACTTGCTTACACATAGTCGTCTTAACTCTTTTCTAAATTTCTCTTGACAATCAGACCTTTAAACATACTTAAAAGAACATATACACATAATATAGTAAAGTACCAGCTTACGGTACCATGTATTTTGCTTCACTTTTACTTATTCCAAACATGTTTAATGATTAAAACTCATTGTCATTCACTTTTGGACCTTTAGGTAGAATAATACTTGCTTCAATATGAGTGTGAAGAAATTAGAATATTGTCCCTTTGGGTAGTATATATCTTTGCTCGAACAACGAGGATCGGACGCCTTAACATACCTCGCTCCGATGTGTTCTTTTAGCTGACTTCCTTCTTCAACACCAGCCTTCAACCTCCTAAACCTATTGAATATATATGCATGTAATAATCCTAATTTTTATCTAAATTTTTCAACAAAACAATTCCCCAACCGGAAGCCACAACGAGAACAACAACATTAGTCATTTCTATACTAGTTTTCATCAAATTTTGAGGAGAGAAAAGAAGAGGAGAATTGCCTAACTTCTTTTGAAATTCATCCCTACCACGTGAAGTATATTTCCAGCTGATAATACTGCCAAAATTATAGGGAAAATTAACAACAACTTAGCCAAAAACAGTCCCAACGGCAGCTCATCTAGCTACCAATTTTCCAACTTTCCAGCTATCAAATTGATGAATTTAAAGGGGTAAAATACTTACCTTCCTTGTTGACTTAGGTCCTTATTCAAAGGGGAAAATATAGGAAGTTCAAAAAGCTTCAAAAATGCAGCAACTCACCCCAAACTAGCTGCAAAAAGGAACTCCGAATACCCACCAACACACCTTGCACACTTGGTAACCAACTCCCTCTACTAGTCTTGTATTTTGGTTGAGTTGTGCTTGGTGTTTTCTCCTTACTCCTTCTTGAATTAGCTTATGGAAACTAGAGAGGATTTATGTGTAGACAAGCAGCTCACATTCTGGAAAAGTTCAAAGTGATTTCATTACACAACACTTAAAATATAAAGGGGTGAGGCGTGGCCACATTACTGCTTGATAGTTTCCCAGTAAAAAACCTATAACTTTTTACTTCTAAATTCGATTGATGAGCGATTTGATGTTCTGAAATCTAGACTAAAAGACCTTAATTTTGGAGGTAGTAGTACATCTAACTCATTATAGATATAGAGATATGATCATTTAAAGTTGACCCTTACTTATGAATTTCACATACTCTTCGCTTTTCCCTCCTCACCTATGACCAATATACAACCTATATTTCCCTTACCAAAGCATACAAGTATCAAATAATCACCAAAAACTTTTTGGGGTGTAACAATACGTATTTATTAAGGGCATGGTTCTTTCATTACATACCCTGCAAGCATAAAGTTCGTACAACATATCCATATGGGCAGCATAGACAATTCGTAACTAAGGCATCTTATCACAACCCCAGCATAGATTTCGGACCTAACACGGGACCTAGAACTACGAATGGCTCAAAGATAACCCATGGTAGATGCAAGCATATGTATAAGCATACATTAAGTATAGAATGATTTCAAGATATATCATAAGTGGAAGTCTAAGATGTCATAAAACGCATCAACAAGAACAACAGGTATACGCAATTGAATATCTATACATCAAGTCTGAAAGCCTCTAATATAAGACAACCTGAAGGGATGAAACCCCCAACTAGCTCTAATAAGTCTTAAAATTGAAATGACTAAAAGTGAACATAAGCCAAAGCTAACATCCTCAAATGATGAGGACTCACCATTACTGAGCTGAATTTAGGACACGAGCAAATCTAGCAGCTGGGATGCGACTGAACACCCGAACCTATATCATCAGATTATATAGCATAAAAGTATGCGGTCAGTACTTTGAATGTACTAAATATGAAGGATAAGTAAAACATAAGGGTAAGGACTACATGTTGTAAATGATGATGGTGAGATAATCATAAAAGGTGAGTCGTTCATCATAAACTAAGGTATAATGACCCAAGGTATTCAAGAGAACATCATAAAACTGATCATGGTTGAAATCATAAGTAAAACGCATTGATCAGGGTAAAAAAATACTATAAGTCATAACATCATGAAACATGAACATGAAGAATCCTAGAAACATGAGGAACGATGGGAGATTCTCATAAACGACACCATCATGAATGAGCACAAAATTCCAACTATCTCGTTAGAGTTGGCAGAGCCATTCAATGCCTTGCTAGGGCAAAAAATGATGAAGGCGTGATATCACTCATAATCATGAGCCCAATCGGGTTTTGCATAGACTAGGTAAAATTATGAAATTCATAAATTTTCTTAACATAGGTGAACTAACCATGAAAAGAATGATAAAAATTCAGCCATGATACATAAGCTTGATATTCATGAGATTCATACATACTTGAGTAAATTATCCTAACATGAAAATAGAGATTCATGAGACTTTGTATAGAAATCATGTAATCATAACCATAAATCATATAAAGAATCGTGAGAGAATAAAATTCATAAGAGATTTATAGAGTTTTGCGAAAAAAGGGCCTAACCCTAGAAGTTCATGAAATTCATAATTGGAGACTTGGAGAAATTAAAATAATGAAATTAGACTTGAGACTAAACATGAGGGTGGAAGAAATTCCCTATTCATAACCCCACATACCTGGGCTTTGATGAATTCATGCTTAGACTTGAGACCTAAGAGAGTTGAGAATAAGAAGAACCCTAGTTGCTTGAGAGCCTTGAGAAGTTTGATCTTCAATCTACGGTGTTTTGAAGAGAATGAAGGTTTAGGCTCATTAAAATCCTCTAATTCACCTTTTAGGAAGCCCAAATCGACCTCATTCAGGAGTTAAAAGTGATCTCGGGCAAAATAGCATGCCCGAGTGATGCTTTATAACTTAATTTAGTCTTGTTTATCTAATTAATTATATACATTTTCATGTGATTTTATATAA
>JACEIK010002784.1:97528-151507 GCA_018107945.1 Datura stramonium | reverse complement strand
AAGGTAGAAGTGGGAGAACTCACCTAGGGTTCATCAATTTCATCTTCTCCTCTACCAATTCTTGTAAGTATGTTACTTTAACAATGTTTTCTTGTAATTTCACGAACATGAATGGCTAGAACCCTTCCTCTAGGGTTGAAGCCACGAGTTATGATTGTGTTTTTATGAAATTGTGTTGGAATTAAGTATTGATTGTTGTTTTGTCTTGCATTCTTAATTATTGGTTGTTTTTATGATTGATCACCATGAAAACATACATGTTAAACTTAGGCATATGCTTGAGAAAGAATATACCTAGGCCAGAACAAGAGAATGTAGGGAGCATGGTTGTATCTCACGATATAATTTGTGTTAGGATAGAAATATACCTAATACCTTGCTTGGATGATAAAACGGCAGGAGTTAGGCACTAACTTAGAATTATCACATCACCACTCGAAGAAGTAGTTGTGTAGCTAAGTTGAGTCGAATGATTAGAAGTACGAGAGTCCCTAATCATGTCACGTAAACCACATCCACGTAGTGAATTGCCCACAAACTAGAATTAGCATCCTTGCTCACAATGTAGTAGTGAGGCTAGTTTGTCGTGTTTAGAGGTTCGAAAGGCCATGAACATGCAATTCTAATTATGTGAGACGACAATTGATAGTTTCATACTTAACCATTGCAATTCGTAGTAGCGCATGATTATCCAGATTTAACTCTATGTTGCTCCTTAAGTGAATTCAGAATATTTCGTTGACTACAATTAGACTTAATTAAACTCTATCGAAAACTTCTATAATCAACACTTGCGGAAGTTAATATCACACTTGAACTCGATAGTTAGCTAAATTGGTCCAGTCCCTATGGGTTCGACATTCCGGTTCTTAAAAATGGCCACTATATTACTTGCACGACCCATATGCTTGCGGGTCCCGAACAAAAAGCATAAGAAGTTACAAAAAACACTTAGGAAATCATACTTAAAAACAACCTGTTCAGTGACTATGACTCATTGTACCATAACACGGCTTGTTGTGACCCCTTGTGGTCATTAAGCCCTATGGTTAGCCTCTGGGTCTCTTCATACGAATGGATTGTATGATCCATCACATGCTTCTTGTCCATCAAAGCAACACTGGTCAATCTTAGAACCTCATCCTACAGAAGGCTTACCATGACCCATACCATCATAGTACGATCCGTAGGTTCCTCTCGTGGTACTTGGATTGTTCTTGGTTATTCTATGAACCTCTTACCATGCTCACCATGACTCGTACCACTATACCAAGGGTCGTACCATGGCTTGTGGTTACTGAAAACATTTGGACATTTCTCTAGATCTCTTGGTATGATGTCACAACTCGAGCATAGACCCCCGATGTAACATTGGACCTAAAATCATGAATGACTCCAAGCTGACCCATGACACATGCATAACATAAGTATAAGCATACATAAGTGGGACAAACTTAATATAAGGCATAAGCGAAAGACTAAGATATCATAAAGTGTAAAAACTAAGACAACAAGTCAAACAGCCGAATATCTATACATCAAGTCTTAAAAGCCTCTAAAACATAAGATGAGCTGAAGGGAAAAACCCCAACTACCTCCACTAAGTCTAAAAACTAAAATTACATGAAAGAAAAGAATCAAAATTTACATCCTTGAATGATGAGGACTCACCAAGATTGAGCTAAATAAGGAGTAAGATTGAATCTAGCGATGGGGCTGAGACTGATCACATGAACTTACATCATGAGAGGATATAACACAAAATTTTGCAATTAGTACATTGGATGTACTGAGTATGTAGGATAAGAAAAAAATAATAGAAGGTCAACATGCTAAAAAGTATAGTTGATAACATCCAAATCCAATGCTCAAAGTGAGAGAGTGTACACGAACATATACAATATAATTTACCCAACTATGTGTCGGGGATTGAATCCACAGGGAATGCGGAATGATTGCTACTAAAGTTGTAAATCAATAAAACTAACTAGCATAGTTGTATAACAATTTGTAAAGTAAATTTTAGGGGAAAATAAGATCACTATATGCGTCTAAAAGCACTAACAAAATAGGGCAATGTGAATTGAAGTAACAATTAGAGCAAGTACTAGGGATGTGCTATTGACGGGGCGTTGATAGGATTAGGGTTAACTAATAAGTATAAAAAAACTAATTACAAGCATGAATAGTCATGGACTAGGTTGTACCTGATCTTTTTCAACCACTTGGGTATATTTTACTTGAGTTCTCTCGAACCCTAAGGTCACATAACAAATTAGCCATATTAACTTGGAGAAGAGTTAAGTTATTTCTAGCCTTAACTTTTGAATGAGTTATAAAAATGGATATTGCCTATCTCTTGCCAAACCTCACACCTTCAAAACTCAATTCCCACCAATGCTTTTTCACCCAAATCCTACTTCTCTTTCTCAACCAAAAATAAGATAAGTAAACACAATTTATGTTTGCAATCATAAATATTTCAATTGAAACTTTGAGAAAGCAATAGATTCATGTAAAATAAGTGATTCTAAGACTAAAACAAACAACACCCAATCCATTCTAAGCCCCTATCAAGAAGACACCTCTAGAAATAAAATTATCTATTCATGAATGAAGATAAGAAAAATATAAAAATAAATAATTCATTTACATTCATCGTTGAATAGAAAACTCAAGCTTTAAAATGTGCTACAATGGTTTTTCCTTAGCAACTTGAAGAAGAATAAAGAAAAGCTCTCACTTCACTCTATCATTCTCTCTCTATAATATGATATGTTCAAAAAGTTCTCCTCTTCCTATTATCAAGGGGGCGTAAAAATTAGGGAAAATTTTCTCCTCTTCCTTATGCATAGATTCCCATTTTTGCCCTTAGAAGCATTCAAAGTATCTTTGTGCCAAAGCTGGACAATTTTATCCTTTTTAGCATGAAGCTCACTTATGCAGCACCTGCGTTGCGCAGGTGGCCATCCACGAGAAGCAAGTCCCTCACAAATCTGGGTCAGAGAAAACTAGGTGTGTCCTGTAGTAAACGCAGTTGCTCTTCAGCTTCCGACTAGTGCGACTCTACGCGGAACTTGCATTTCGCAGGTGCCAACCTGTGAACCGCAAATCTTGTTCTTCCAACACTTCTCTTTTTAGTTCAATTCCTCTGTTTCCCTATTTAAGTTCAATACCTGCAAAATTAAAGAGAAAGGGCACAAAACCTTCCTAAATTAGTTGGGAAAAAAAAGCAAAAGCTCATGCTTAAAAGCCTAATGAGTTGGTAAATTTCCTCACAGCTAAGATATTGACTTAAGCATGTCATAACACAAGAGTTTCCCATAAAGGACCATTAAAAATTAGGACAACCCCAAAATCGCACACCGACTTAATACAATTAAGAGACTAAAACATGTTGCACACACTTCAAGAGATGACCACAAACAATTGACATATTTCACATGGGGCCTAGCTAATCAAATTAAGATCCAATAGCATCTAAAGTAATTAAAAATCCACATTCAAGGTTTGCCTTCAAGTTCACAGCACACTTGTCTTATTCACACTTTTCAATTTGAAACACACTTTAGCATATACCCCAAAGAAGTGATGCCACTCACACAAAGAGAGAATCACGTTCAATTTCATGCATTTCACACACATCGGGATTATAGGATAAAGAAAATATACTCACCCTCAGAAAGAAATTAAAGTGCATCCAAATTTACCCATATGCTTGCCCTTTGCATAAGTCACCACTAAAGTAGAGCTACTACACTCGGAATCACTAAGGTCTTGAGGTTCATAATGAAGGCTCAGGGTAAGGGTAAGAAATTTTTTTAGTTCTAGTGACTAAACCTTCATAAAGCCTTTTGTGAAGATATGCAAACATTCCTCTTAATAATTGGGATCAGTCCATCTTATCTCTCTTTGTTCATCATCTTCATTTTTTATCAAAAACCACCCTTATAACACCTTGGCTTTCACAATTAGCCTCTTTTAAGAAAGAGATAGCACCTTTCCCACATTCTTTTTCTTCTAATGATAGGAGGTTTTAACCAACCTTTTTATTCATTTCATCACAATTTGCTACTACCACTCATTGAAACTCACATATTCTTCCCCTTTTTGCAAACCTCCAAACTTAGTCTTTTGCCTCATTTCTTATTTATCTCTCCCCAAATTTTGGGCTTAAAGCCCTTTTTTCATTCTTTCAACATTAACAACTAGGGAGGATGGGTGCCAAGAGAGGGGTTACAAAAGGGTTATAGGCTTGTAATGTAGTTTTCAAAGAAAAGGGACAAAGGCTCAAACATTGGCTAGCAAAGATAAATGTCCAAGGAGGTCATTTTGGTTGAAGTGTCCATTCAAAGAAATCCTAAGATCATGTTCTAAGTGTAGCTACATCTAGAATTTCGCATCGAGTCACACTTAGGGAAAGTTCTAGACAATTATGCACACACGAGAATTCAGCTAAAGACCTTACCACACAAGAAATCACAATCCAAGGAGTTTGCAAATTTTCAAGATGACATCAAGAGTATGATTTTAGACAATCTAGCATGCGAATCAAAAAGCCAATTAAAGAATGTGCAGCACATGGCAAGAGAATTCTCATTTTCAATTTCAAGTGCTCCTTTTTTTTCAAAACTCATCTGCAATGTCAATAATAAAAAAAATTGGCTTGTATCTTTTTAAACAAGTGCCACAAAATACTCACAAGGACACTAGACTTGGTATTTTTCCTTAATAAAGTCTCCTCTCAATCTATCATTGAGTAATTTAATCCAATTCAACAAAATAGAAAAGAAAGAAAATTTTGCTCCTTGGGAAAGAACCGTGGTAAAGAAAACCCTTGGAGTTTATTGTTATATAATATGAACAAAGAAGAATTTTTAAACATAGGTCATGAAACATTTGGCAAAGTAAAATAAACCCATTAATGGAACTCACATCGCCAACACAAAAGCAACAAAAAATCATTTCAAAGTAAGTTCAACAAGGACGTTCATTACATAGAAATCCCTGAATGAACATACCCCTCCCCTTCACAAAATCATGCATTGTTCCAAAAGCAAATTAAGAGTTAAAGAGTGAAGGAGGGCTCCCTCATAAATGTAGAGAGTAGAAAGATTGATCCATCATTTGAGGTTCCGTGATGTGGGCTTGGGTATTGGAGGCATCAGCGGGTTTGGTGGGAGTCCAAGTGGCTTATCGGGAGAAGAGACTATCCAGCGTTTTGGAAAAGCCTAGCTCTCGTGATAAGAGTAAATTGGAGGCAGCCAGTATGGATCACTTGAGGTCTCCACCTCATGAATAGTGAGCATCTCTGGGTGAGGTGGTTGGATGTGATACACCTCTTCATCTGACAACACCTCGGATGAGATGTCATACCCTACACACCAATCATCCAACGAACTCTTATTCTCAACAGGTGGTGCATTTTCTGCTGTTGGGAAATTAATAACGCTCAATCTCACACTTTCTAACAAAGTATGAAGTGATTGTTGTCAATAAAGAACCCAACTAAGAGGTTGGGGTCGAACCACAAGGAATAGGGTAAGATCTAGACTAATGCTGGTAGTTGAACTTGCTGGTGAGTTATCTCCAAATTGGGGGTTTCAAATAAAACAATATTAAAGAACATATTATAGTTCTTATTTAAATCAAGATTTTCAAACAACTAGGCTAAATGTTCCCCATGGGTTCATAACTACTTCGAGTATAGACATGTTATCAATTCTAATGCTTACTTGTAGAACTTATAACTAGGGTTCATCCAAACGACTTGTTCGTCCCTATTGGATGACTACACTCAATCATCGGGCAAGGTCTCATGAGTGATTTCAAACTAACCATTATCAATATGTTACAAATTTAATTATCCTGCGACTACAGTTCAAGTTAATACAATGATCTTAAGACCAAAGCTTTGTTATAATTCTTTTTTCCTAATCCTACTTCTCTAGGTTCAAGAAAGTAAAGAATTCGGGAAAGTCCTAACATTGTACACCATTAAGAGACGTTTAAAGATAAAGAGAATAAAATAAAAGCTTGTCGCATTGGTTTTGACTCGCTTTTGTGCAACCCTAGTTCATTAATCCACCGTGGTTTCCACAACCCCTAGTTGTAGAGGTTTTAGCCTCTCATGGTTGTAAGATTATAATTTTCATTCATGGAAAAATACATAATTAAATACTTACAGCAATAATTTGAAGAAAACCAGATTTTGAATATCAAAGATCAATCTCAAAAATAATGTAGAAATTCATGAATTTGATCCCTAGAATTGTTCTTCAAAACTTAATAAAAATTCACAAAAACTATTCTTCACACATATACTAACTCAATTCTGTCTTTCTCTAACTAAAATAAAACATAAAACCTATTTATACAGACATTTGAACTTCTTTCCTAAGCTAACAAGGAATTTTTCATATTTAGAGACGACTGTGTCATGACTGGACCTACGAACCGTAGCAGGATTATACGGGTCTTACCTACTTCTTTTAAGTCCTTGTCTGCTAAAGATTTGGTTAAGTGTTGGCAGGCTGGTATGACTCGTACCTTCATCCTATGAGTCATAAAATGCTTCAATGGTTTGTCCCTGAGAACTCTTTCATCTTCTAAAATTCTCCATAAGTGTTGAGGTACGTCTCGTACCTTCTTCCTACGACTTGTACTGTCTGTAGTGTCTGAAGTTCTTCCAAGTATTGAAGCATCTTCTGAAGTTCACCACGGCTCCTGGTACGGTTCATATCCTAACTTAAGTAATACAATCATAACCAACATCATNGTACTGTCTGTAGTGTCTGAAGTTCTTCCAAGTATTGAAGCATCTTCTGAAGTTCACCACGGCTCCTGGTACGGTTCATATATTGATACTACAATTCTGAGTCCATTCGTACCAGGAGTCTGCATTTGTGCAATTTTCTCTGGATAATTCCAGGACTCTAGTTATGACTCATACCATCTTTATACAGCTCGTATTGAGAGTTGTACATTGCCTTCTTCTAACTTCAGCCTGCTGACATTCATCACGATTCTCAGTACGCCTCGTACTGAGACTTGTACTTTGGCTGATTTTCTGCATTTTAAGGCTTCTTTTGCAAATCTTTGCTCCAACACTTATTTTCCCTGAAATCAAAGTAAAAGTGCCTCATATCCATATAAACATACATAAGTCCAAGCTACTTTCTTAATTTTAAGCATCAAAAGTTTTGTAACCTCATAGCATACCAACACCCTAAACTTAAGACTTTTGCATGTCCTTAGGCAAAGAAAAATAAAAACTGAACACGACGCTTAACTAGAAAATAAACCTAGGATACTATAGCCAACATAAAACAAAATTTGCACTATTAACTCAAAAAGCTTTTGACCCTTTTCCTGTGAAAAAAATCAGCACATGCACTGCAAGAAACCACAAAACATGATAAGCAGGGATCAAGACATGTCATCTGGCTATTAACAGATAGTCAAATCATCACTGATGCCTTTTACACAGACCACTGGTAGAGTTAAACACAAACCATGTACCCTCACAGCAAATGAAGTCCCCCACTCACAGATATAGTAAAATATATAACCCGGGATTGAACAAGCAATACTCTCACTCTCACAAAGAAGTTACAAATAATGCATATCGGATACCATAAGCTTTCCCTTGTTTTCTCAACTTAGTTTTGTAAGATGGTCAGGCCAGGATCACTATAGGACTTTCTTTGATTTGTAATGTATGCTTTGGGGCTGGGTATGGTAGATATGGGATCTTTTTAAGTGACTAAATCCTTCCTTGGTACTACATACACGTGGCTCAATATTTTTTTACTCTTTTTTACCCTTTTTGCTTCTTTCACTTTTTCCTCTCTGTTAACCTTTTTATGCAGTTGTATGAGTGTGGTGTGTTTCTTCAAGCTTTTCATGTATCACTCTCTTTTTGAATTTTCTTTCTAAAATTTTCTTTTTCTTTGGTCACACCACGCTTCATTTTTCACCTTTTTTTTCTCTCCCTTTTTCACCTTCACACTATATATGCACCCCTACTCTAGCCACCCTCAACTTAGGCATTTTGCCTATGTCGAGGTTCACGATGTCCAAAGAGGGACCAGGGCCAAAACAGGTTCATTATAAAAATGGATACGGTTAATTGGTTAATCAAAGAAAAATGATCTATTTAAGGCTCAAAAATTTGGATAACGGGAATAATATATTTTTTGTAGGGTTATTTAAGCTAAAAATAGGCTAAACAAGAATGGCCTGTGATCCTTTCCTAACCAACCATCCTAAAACTTATGAAAAGAAAAATCAGGCAAGTTCAAGATCCTCTACATAGTATTGAACTAGGTATTAGACCTCACTCACTCATGGTACATGTCTTGCATTCACTCTACCTGTCCGATTTATTCATGGATTAACAAAAACTACACATGTTAATATACTAAATGACATAGAAAGAGTCAAAGAAATCACGCATGCAATTACAAGTACATAGCTAATCATCAAAAAAAATTTAAACAGGGTCAAATTTTTCAAAATATCAAAACTAATGAAATTTATTGGATGAATACTCCTAAGATACTTTCTAATTAAACAAAAATCAGAAAAATAAAATCCTAAACATGCTGGTTCTACTAGATACCATGCCCGAGGGAAGAGAAAGACGGCAAGAAAAACCCCCAGACGAATCAAAAATCCAAAAGTACAAGTACACCCCCTCTGTTTTTTAAAAAGCGTGCTTCGTCACGGAAGCATAGAATGTAAAAATGGAGGGAAAGGAAAATATCTGCGGTGCACTAAGCGCTCCTGTCATCCTGCGGAGGAGATGCCTCCGTTGCAATCGTGGAACTGGCGGTGGCCGATGCACTCAATTGTGGGTCAATAGGGGGAGTGGCTTCCCCCTCAGTAGTCTCGATCGTCTCTACGGCCTCTGGAATAGTCAGGGCTGAATGTGGCTTCACGAAGGGTCCCTACCACTAGCAAGCTCTGCCTAAGCAATCGTGGAGCTACCTGCTCCTATGGCTCATTCCTACAGCTCTGACAAGTATGGGTCATGAGTCTGTAGGATCTCTTCTCGAGGCCGCTTGCACTGTCTTTTCTCTCTCTTCCTCTTATTTTTCAGGGTCTCATCTCCAACATCCTCAGAGACCCTCTTTTTCCATTTTTTCTTTCCCTGCTCCTGTGGGCTCCCTATAAGCCACCAGATCAAGCTCCTAATCTATATCAACATTGAGGTAAGGAAGAGTGGGGATGCTATGACTGTCAGATGCCGTGATGACAGCTCGTCCACTTGGCTCCAAAGAGCCCCCAACTCCTCATGGAGGCTGCCCGTTTCAGTTTGCTCGGCCAAGCGCATATTGAATCTTCTTTTGAACCCATCTAATCTAGCATGTAGGGCCTATGCAACTGTCTCTATCTCATCTTTCACCCAGGGCTTGACATTCTCCATCATTGATTGAATCTTCCTATCGGCCATGGTCAGTCTCTTGGCCAACAATTGGAGAAATTCCTGAGGCACTAGGATGTACCCGGCTGGAGTCTGGCTCGGGAGTGTTGTTGGTGGTGCGGTAGAGGTGCTGAGAGCTACATCTAAATAACCGGCATCTGTAGCTGGTGTCTCATCCTGCTCATGTGAGGTGCGGACATTCACCTGTGTGCCCCCAACTAGCCAAGTAAGTGAGACTGCGGTGGAAAGTTGGGCCCGACTTACCGGGTTCATCTCATCATGGATCAAGACAATTTCAGCAATCCATTTTCCTCCAATTAGGTGCTCCTCACCACGACGCGTTGTACTGCCTTCCTCTATGCATAATCTAAAAACAAGAATCAGGAATGGTATGGTAGTTCTCAATCCCATAGCCCAATCTCGCATCTCCTCTACAATGGCCCTCGGAATGTTGATGGTGTACCTGGACATGATACAGGCCACCAAAGTTTCTTCATCTACACTGAGGGTGTTGTCATAAACCGTCGATGCCAACCGATGGCGCACTAACATCCAGCAGGCCTTTACTATGAAATTTAAGGAGTTCTTCCTGACCTGCTTACAGCTAGTGACCCATTCTTCCTCTTCTTTGTCCTCAGCGATCACACCAGACAAGCAATATACCTGCCTTCTCCTCTCATCAAAGTTGAGCTACTTGATCTATTTTAGTACCTCCACCCCATATTCAAATTTTGGCATAGCATGAGGTGGTATGAAATGGGGCCTATGTAATATCCGAGCAATAGTGCGCTCAGATATATCAACCTCTCGGCCTTTGACCATGACGCTCTCCAGCTGGGGCTAATCTTTCAACTTCTACCCTCTTTCACCTTCTGCTCAATGGTTTCCAAATAGTTGTCTTATAACTCCCAGACGATTTCTGGAGTGTATTGGTCCGAGGCCCTAGCCTCCACTCAAATTCGTAGAAGCTAAATATTAGCTTCATCTCCTCCACCTTATTTAATGAATCTATGAGGAAACACAACTCTTATTGAATGCTCCGCCTAGGTTTATTTTTGGCGGTGAGAGCAATGCCCTATTCGTATATCTTCCTAGGCTCCTACTACTCTCCACCGGAGAGTGCGGTTCTCCCTAGGCGGAGTCCACTCCTGCTCGGCATTTGGTGCCTCCTCCTCTGATCTAGCACCACTTCTTGCCTCTCAAGATTGTGCCTCCTTGGATCCCTCTTCTTCATTAGAACCGCTTCTCAAGTCTTGAGCTCTTTCCTCAAATCTCTCCTCAGACTGGAGAGTACCGGCAGATGTGGCAGTGACCGCCACAGCCTGGGCTTTGGCCTTTGCCCTAGTGGTTCGAGTACTTTCTATGTCAGAGATGTCAACCCTGTATTCCTCTAATGAACCACTATGGGAGCTTCCAACTTGATCGGATTAGGAGGTCTCATCAAGTAATGTCCTTCGAGAAGTTGTCTTTGATTCTTTATGCTTCATCGTCATTGTACCTGTGGAGAAAAGGGTTAGAATTCCATATCTGAGAAAAAGAAAGAAAAAAAATTCCTCTGTAGTTTATCACAGGTCAACAGTACGGTTCGTACCTTGGAGGTACAATTTGTACTAAAACCCGTAGTATCTTAGGTTAGTGTTACACCACTGAGGTATGACTCATACAATAAATGTAAGGTCCGTACCACGAGTCATATGAGGATGACCCTTTAAAATAATTGTTCTTCATTTTTCCATGACTCATGGTACGATCAGTAAGTCGATTCCACGAGTCGTAGAAAGGGTCGTACTATCATTTGTGGACTTGACCCCTTTCAGATTCATGGTACGACTGCTAGGTACGACTCATAGCAGTAAACTACGAGGAGTACAAAGATTCCTACCTTGTGATTCTTTGAAATTTGTCTTGGGACAGTCCCAACGAGCCATCATATGAGTCGTAGTATGAAACCACGAGTCCTAGGAAAGCTTGTGAAGCCTATCCTTGCATTAATTTTAGTTCAGTTTGTAGGGGGTTTTAGTTTAAGGTTAGGTAGTCAGAATTCCCCAGGTCCAAGATGCATTTTACCAGTTTTACATCTACTCATTCCTCCCTTTTTAATCATGACCCATAACTTTAATTTTTAACACTTCAATGCACAATTTTCACAAGTTCAAGCTCCTACCTAGTCGTATGCAACTTGTTTACATCCCTGTTCATTGTCCTTTTCTAATTTTTTCAAGCATTGAGAGGACTCTCAGGGGGTTTAGCAAGTTTACATCAAGAACACAACTTATATCTACCAATTTTGAAGAAATACACTTACTTGAATGATGTTACTTCAACTGTCAATCAAGACTAGGGTTTGACTTGGGTTTTTCGATGTAATCTTGAGCAAGAACTTGTTCAAATAATTGTGAATGATGAGTTACGGGTGTGAAGGAGTCATGAGTTTAGGTTTTGAAAGTGTGGGGGAATGGTATGACTCATTTGAGCTTTTATAGGTTATAGCGCCGATTTAAAAATCTGGGTCGAGTCGGGTAGATTTAAAATTTTTGACCCATCATGACTCGTACCATGAGTCATCGGAAGGTTCTATGACTCATCCCTTGGACCGTAATAGAGAGATTGAGAAACTTACCCATGGACCTATGATCACATCTTATGACTCGTATAATTGGGGTACGGTTCATACTATGACTCATAGGTCTTTTCTTTTTATTGTGGTCCATGCCTTGCATTGTTCATAGCCACAGTGAGTACTACGACCTGTCCAATGAGCTTACGAGTCATAGGACCAACTGTATCCTTAACTTATGCATTGAAGTACATCTCTAATTCTCACAATGACTCATGATACGACTCGTACAACCCTCTCACGTGTCGTACTGAGAGCCATAGCACTTTCCTGTTCAGCAATTTTTCTGCCACCTATTTTTGTCTCCCCTGCACACTAAAAACACATTAGTTAAATTAACTTGGGTTTCCTCCCAAGAAGCGCTTGAGTTAATTTCGCGGCATGAAGCATGTATTTTTGGTTACGTAGAATTCACCAAACCACCACATGGGTTGCCTCTGAAGAAGCACCTGATTTAACTTCGCGGCACGACACAAGTCTCTTGCCTACTCAGACTTTGTCAAAGAACTTGGATTCATCTTCTATTGCTGAGACAACTCTATATTCTTTTGGTTGCTTCATTGACTGGCTCACCTCATTTCCCATCACTGTGGAGACACTATAGTTGGGCGAGTTACAAGGATTGCATCTCCTTACTTATTCTCAATTCTCAACTTTGTATGTGTCTCCTAGCTATGATATGCTTATATTAAGAATAGGAATCTGACTTCAAGCATGCTAGAGTAGATATTGTTCACACTCATGTTCCCCATCTCCCATCTTGTGCTTTTCATTAGTTGAATTATTTTCATATTGTGGGTCTTTTGGGGGTGGTGATTAGATGTCTAAATGTTGATGTGGGTGTCTTCTTTGGTATGCATGATTTATGATTTGTGTGCATGAGATACTAGTTCGGTGTAAAGTATGAGTAGCCCCATGTGCTCAGGATGCATAATTTGCCCGATGATAAATAGGATGATGTCATTCTTAATGGAAAATCTTCATTGTTATTTTGGTTGTTTTTCTTATTTACATAATAGTGATGTGAAGTGAGTGAGTGAATCATGATATTGGAGGAATTTTTACTAGATGAATTGGGGTGAAAATAAGAAGCGTTCCACCAGCAAATAGCAGGTCATCCCTAGCGAAATGCCGGCTGAAACGCAGGTCCAGGCACAAGGCTACAGGCCACTTCCAAGAACCTGTGTTTCATAGGCGCTTTGTGGGTTGAGACCGGTGAATCTCCAGTGTGGCTCCGGCTAAGAGTACACCTGCCCAATTTCCTGCGAAGTGCCAACAGCTTATCAACGCTTCACGGGTCTCCACCTACGTATCGTCGGTGCTGCTAGCAGTAACATTTTGCTCCTTCAACATGTTAACCATCCGATCCTTATATTTTTTTCGTTAATTTAGAATAGTTGTTGTTTTCCTTTACAATCATGAAAAATACATATAGATATGTTGTTTGAATGGAACTAAGATTATCTTGCAGAATCATGTCCAACTATAGACAATGAAGCAAGGGGAAGCCCCAATGACCAACACCATATCTCATGAGTTAGATCCCGAGGAGGCCCAACAAATTTCGCAACTTCTCTTTGGGTTGGATAAAATGGAGGCTTATTATTTGTCCTTCCAGGAAACCTGACCAATCATCACAGAGGCTCAATTTGAGGTGGATTCTTCCAAGGATTACTTCCCAGACATTTATAGTCAGATTAGCATTCGCAATTAGGGGCCATTCACCATACCCGTGGACCCTTACTTCCCTGAGTTGATATAGGAGTTCTATGCCTCTTATAGGGCACGACAAATTATCTTAAAGCATAAAGGATGAGTAGATATAATATCTTGCCTTCCATATGTGTTAGTACGGGGTCAAGAACTGAACATTACCCTAGAGGAAATAAACTCCATCTTCTAGGCTGAACCGATCCAGCCAAGTTCAGAGTTTAAAAGGAAGGTGAAAGATAAAGAAAATCAGTTTAAGTAGGTGGCAAAAATAATCTCAAGTGATCAACCGCAAGTGGGCTACCTCAAAAGGAATAATTCACCGATATGATCTAAAGTTTGAAGCTCGCATGTGGCTAGGTTTGGTATATGCTCGGATTATCCCTTCCAAGAATACAACACATGTCCCCATTTAGGTTGCAATCCTTGTGTCCTGCATCATGGACTGGAGACACATCAATGTGGGGGAAATTATTGTAAAACAATTCAGACGGAAGGTTAAGCAAAAGGCAACTTCTTTGCCTTATCCCAGCATCATTAGTATGTTATGTCTACTATCCACATGCCCTCTATTCAGACCACCGAAAATAAAAGTGAGGTCCAACGGAGTGATTACACCAGCCACCAAAACCGATAAGGATGCCCTAGCTTTAAAGCGACCCAAGGTGATGGTGGACCGAAATAGCTCCCTATCTTCCAAGTTTTCTATCATAGCCCTAGGGTCACCATAGGCTAACAGAGTCAAATCCTCTCTGCCAACCGTCCTTTTGACAATGGAACAAATGGCCCGTGCTAATAATAGCTAGTTGTTGAAATTTTCCAAAGCAATACCTCCCTTGATCCAACAAGCGATCAAGAAGTCCATGTAATCAATACTTGAAAAATTGGTATGCCTCTGTGCTAAAGAAGAAGTTTTAGAAAAGGAAGTGACTACCTTCAGGGTTGAAGTGGTGGGGCACAAGGGAATACTTTCACCAGAAAAGATTAACATGACTGAACCGCCAGCCGCTACTGCACAGCTTGAGGAAAGTAGTAGCCCACCGGATGATTGGTGTGTGGGGTATGACATCCCTACAGAGATAGTTCCCGATGAAGAGATTGATCATAGTCATCTACCGCCCCATTGGATGCTCATTAGGAGTGAAATAGATCCATCGTGCAGACCAGGTAGGGTGGACACAATTTCTTATCATGAGCTCAAAACTCTTCCAGACCATTGGGTAGTTCCCGGAACAGGAAAACAAGTCTAATTCCCACTCTACTCGTTGACGCCTTCTATAGCTGAAACTACTTCATGGAACTTTAATGAGGCCACCTATTCATGGATCCCACGCCCCCATCGCTAGATCATTTAGGGAGCCCTCTTGACCTTTTTGTTCTTTTCATATAAATTGAGGGTGATGTATTTTTATTGTTGGGGTGGGGATGGGTGCTCACTTCTTTTATAGATGATGTTGATGTTTCCCTTGTCGTGTTGTTATTTTGAAATTGTTGTTGGTTTTTGAGCCTTTGTCAAGTTCGGGATTAATGAAATGAAAAATTTATTCTTTAATTGTTAGTGCAAATGATTGGGTCATTATTTAAATTTCCAAATGTTTCATGAACTATGTTTGATTTTCTCCTTTGTGTATAGTAGTTCGTGATCAAACTCTGAGGGTTTTCTTTATACCACAGTTCCTTCCCGAGGACCAATTTCATTTTCTTTTCTTTTTATATTGTCAAACCGGGTGACATTTTCCAATGATAAGTTGTGAGGTGACTTTCTTATGGGAAAATGTCTTGTTTTTGAGTTTTGTCGAAGTTGTTTTTGTGAGGTACTACCAAAAAAATTTGTGTGACATGGAAAAATTGAATTTGGAAGAAATAGGGCAATTGAAGTGGAAAATGTAGAACTATCATGTCATACATTGCACATTCCTTGTTTGGCTTATTGATTCACATGCTCAATTGTCTTAAGTCATAATTGGTTGTGGTGATGAAGTGTGTGAACATCTTGGAATGTGATTCCTTGTGTGGTGAGGTTGATTGAATGATTCTCATGCATATATGATTGTCTAGAACTTGCCCTAAGTGTTACTCAAGGTGAAATCCTAGATATAGCTGCACTTAAAACATGATTTTAGGTTCTCTATTTCTAGTCACTTCACCCAAAATGACCTCCTTAAACATCTTTCTTCGCTAGCCAATGTTGAGCCTTTGAACCTTTTTTTTCTTAGAAACCACCTTACAAAACCAATGACCTTTTTTAATCATCTACTTTGGATCCCATCCTCCCTAGTTTCTAATGGACAAAGAATGAAAATGGGGCCTCAAGCCCAATAAATAGGGAGAGATAAAGGAATGAGTGGAAATGAGGCAAAAGCCTAAGTTTGGGGTTTACAAGAAAATGGAGAAATATGAGAGCTTCAATATGAGGTAGCACCAAATTGTGATTAAAATGAATGAATTGGTTGGTTGAAGGGCCTTGAATCACTGAAAGAGAAAGAATAGTTGAAAGGTGTTACCTCTTGCTTAAATGAGGCTGAATGTGAAATCCAAAGGAGTTAAAAGGATGGCTCTTTCTAAACAAAAAAAGAACATGATGAACAAGTAGAGATAAGAAAGTGATTTTCAATAGAGGAAGGGAATGTTGCAAGTGTTCGAGAAAAGGCATTAGGGAGGTTCTAACCACGATAATTCATTTTTTATCCTACCTTAATCCCTAGCCTTCATTATGACCCGCAAGTCCTAATTGATTTTGAGTGTAGCAACTCTACATTAGTGGTGATTTAAACAAAGGGCATGCCTACGGGTCATGTTGTGTGCATGGAGAATTTCGTTGTGAGAGTGAGTGTTATTGTCTTATTATACAATCCCTTATGTGTGCATTGCTTGATGATAAAAAGGGATTCTCTCTCCTCGTTAGTGGCATCACCCCCTTAGAGAACATGCTTGTACTATTGTAAAGATGTAATTGGGATATGAGTGTTGTGAGCTTCAAGGATAGCTTTGAATGTGAATTTTGCAATGATTTTTGTGAGGCTAGTATGTTTGTTTTGAAGAATGAAAAGAATTATGAATCATACCTATTTATTGTGGTTACCTCTTGCAACTTTTGTGTATTTTGGGGAGTATTTTCTCTTTTCCATGAGTCGACAAGAATTTTTGGGTTGTCTTAGGCTCAATGGTCCTTGGTGCATAGAATCATATGGTATGACATGCTGTTCTATTTTCTCAGCTATAAAGAATTGCATTACTTGAGGACAAGCAATGGTTCAAGTTGGGGGTTTGATGAGTTGGTAATTTACCAACTCATTGGGTTCTTAAACAAGTTTTTTTTAAAAAATTTTCAAGTCATTTAGGTGTATTTTATGCCCTTTTTCTTGATCTTTGTTGGTACTTAACTTTAGTAGAGGAAGCATGAAATTGAGCAAAAAAACATGAAATTTGATATGAGGACTGGCGCACCACCGAAGGACACTGTGAAACGCTGGATGACTGCAGATATTCACTATGCTAAATAGGATCGTGTACCAGTGGACTATGGATCAGCACCAGCGAATCACTGGTGCAAACACCGGATTGTTCCAAAACTCACTAGCCACTAGATGTGATAGATCAGCGAACTACGAATTAGCCCTAGTGAACCGCAAGTGATGGCCGTTAGGAAAGGGAAAAAGCGACCAGCTCAAAAATGAGGAGCATTTTATACCCTAATTTTGTACCTTTCTAGAAAAGAGGAGAACTGAACATTCCATTCCATTGAATATTGAATAGAAACCAGAGAGTGGTAGAAAGAAGTTTGGAATTGAATTGTAGAGAGAGAAGTCTTCCTCTTCTTCTTTTGAAAAGGTAGAAAAAAGCTCCATTGGAGACCAGAAACTTGTGCTTGAATTTTCTTACTCATTTTGTTGAATGGATATTGAATTATTACTTAATGCAATGTCTTCTTCTACTGACATGAGTAGCTAAATTCCTTGCTAGGGGTGTGTGAATGATTTTGTTTGATTTGGATTAGGTTTTGTTTAATTGATCTTAGATTTACTCAATTTGTATAATTCTAGTGTTTGCTCTGAGTTTTAATCCATATTCTCATAGTTGCAAATAGGGGTTGTATTTACTTACTCTAATTTTGCTTGAATAAGGGATTTTGAGTATGGGTGAGGAAACACTAGTGGGTAATTGGGTTTTGATCATGTGGGGTTGGGCTAGAGATAGCCAAAACTCTTTGTCACACACCCATTGAGAATTAAAACTAGAAATAGTTTTGATTCTTACCCAAGTTGTTGTGGTTGTTGTGAAAAAAGGACTTTGGGGTTTGACAAACCCGAGGCATAAGGCAACTAATTGGTTAAAAATAATTGGGTGCTACCTCGTCCACAAATAATTATACTACTGAGTAATGTAAGGAGCTATTAGTAAATCTAATCTGATGATGCCCCTTTAATATCACACCCCTAGTATTCTCTCCTTTGATATTTTCTATGATTTGTCCCTATTTTTGCGTGCGAATTTGGAGTTCAATTGACAAATTGTTATTCCCCTAATCTTTACTTTATTGTTTTTGAGATATTGATGCAAGTTAATTCAATTCTATAGACAACTCTTATGTGATCAACTACTATTCCTGTGGGTTTCGACCTCGACACTTGTCGGGTATATTTGTTCTGCCAATGACCATTTACACTCCATACTTACGAGGAGTGAATTTAGACATTATCAATAGCCCCAGGTCCTTCTTCTTACACTCTAAAATCTTCACACCTTGGGCTAATTTGGGTCCTTTTTCCTTCGTTTCCTACTCAAAATAACTAAAATCATTTGTTAGGTTACAAAACACATGAACACATGAATATATGCCTTTCCTAAGGATTATGAACTCAAAACAAGGTAAAAGATGGGCAAAAAAAATGGCAAATGGGCATAGAAATATGCCCAACATCACTTTTCTTGGACAAGTTCTTTCCTCAGGAGATGAAGGAAGCAAAGGCGACAAAGTTCGTCAACATGAAGTATAAAAACATGACGGTTTAGGAGTATGCCTTGAAGTTTAACCAACTATCCAAGTATGCTCTAAAGATTGTTGTCGAGCCGAGGGCTCATGTGAGAAAGTTTATGTCAGGGGTCTCATATTTAGTGGTCAAGGAGTGCAGGACCACAATGCTGACTAGTGATATCAATATCTCTTGACTCATGATTCATGCCCAGCAGATTGAGGAGGAGAAGTTGGTGAATAAGGAAGGGAAAACTAAGAGCGCTACGACAGGGAACTTAGAGTTCTCACAGTAGATGAAAGGCAATGGACATCGCTCATAGTCCCATCAGAGGTCATCTATCTGTAATACCCCAAAAACACTAAGATTAGACCTAAAAGTTTAAATGGAGAAAATAGAAATTTCCGCACCAGGTCACAAGACGAGTCATCCCATGCCCCGTCAGGAACACCTCGAGTCATTAAGTGACTCATGGGTAAAGGTTTGGACTTGGTTAAAAATTTGGGATTTGAGGTGACCACTGGTGTGACCACGAGTCGTGGTCAACACCATGAGTCGTCTAGTGATCCATTGTAAAGGAGTGCTTAGAGGATTGAAAATTGGGCAGTGGTGGTAACGGGTGGGTCATCGCGAGTTGTTGGGTACAACACGAGTCTTGGTGAACCTCAAATGAAATATGGAAGTGTTGATCATGACAAGCAGGTGACGAGTCATCCCCCAGACCACGATTCGTCCTATCCCTCGTTGGGATTGGCAGTGTGTATTTTTTTGAAAATTTATTAAGGGCTTTTCCGTAATTTCTAAGTTCCAAAGGCCTAAACTAAATCATTTTAAGCTTAGTTAGGATTGTATTAAGGGTATTTAGCTCATTCTTAATCACTTCTCTCCATGCATGCAAGACTAGAAGATTCCTAGGGGTGATCAAGGCTAAAATCCATCAATTCTCCTTCAATTTCCTTTGGGCATTCAAAGAAGAGTTCAAGATCAAGTTACACAGGTATGTGAGGCTATTAATGAGAGTTCCTTTCACTCTCATTCCCTAAACTCTTCTCAAATTCCATGGATTTCATTTCTAGAATTAAATTCATGATCTATAAGGTTTATTCTAATTCTTGTGAAATTTTCTATGATTTATCGATAGGTCAATCTCACATGTATTAAATCATGTTTTATGATCTATGAGAATAATTTATAACTATTTTGATTATTAAATTATAGTTTCAAGGTTTAATTAAATTGTGCCCAATAATGTATGTTCTTATGAAATCTCAAGTTATGATTTCATTATGATCTTGATCTAAATTAGCCCAATTACGATTTTACCTTATGATATGATTTCTCTTAGGTAATTATCATGGATTTGTGAAATATCAAGTATATACATGTTTTACAAGTATGCATGAATTTCATGATTTATGGATTTATGATTATGGCCGACTCACGGGATTATTTCATGGCTAGTTCACGTATTTCAAGAATGGTTATAATTATTATGATTTAACTAGCCCATGAATCTCATCTATGTTTTCCCTATTATCATATCAACACTATATATGTTTTGGGAGTAGTATTTACCACCGAGTAGATCCGGGGTCCAAGCATACCCCGAGTCTCAAAACTACACGCCAACGTAGCCATGATGGGCCCTCCCTTGAGACTATTCCTTTTTGCCTGAATGGGCATTTCATGAGTGATATCATGCCTCTTTTCATGGTTTTACCCTTGGCAAGGTATGAATACCCTCCCTACTTGGGGTTTATAGGTCGGGACCATGTTTGCTCATATGGGGTATGTTGGTTATAAGAATCTATCATTGTTCCTCCTGATTTATGCATGGTTATGTTATATTATCTTTGCTCAAGTCATGTTTTGAAAAGTCTTTCTCTTATGATTATGATTATGACTGATTTAGGAATATTTTGAAAACCTTGAGCTCTTATGTTCACATTATGATATTTACGTTATGATCATGTTGTCCTACTCTTACGAACTCTTATGTATTTTAACTGTCCGTTTTACTTACTTTGCATACTCGGTGTATTCCAAGTGCTAACCTCATACTGTATGTTGTATAATGAAATGATACAGGTCCGAGGTATCAGTCTCAGCCGCTTCTTTAGTCCTACTTCCCTCTCAGATTTGTCCAGATTGCATTGGTGAGTCCTCATCCATCGAGGACATTTAGGATCTGTAGTTGTTATGTTTCTTTTAGTTTCAGACTTGTCTAGTTAGTTTGGGATGTTGTCTCCTCAATTCAAGAGATGTGTTAGAGGCTTTCAAACATTATGTAGAAATCAGCTTGTCATGTATGATTTTATTCTAGTTTGATTTATGTGCAGACTTTCGATATTATGTATGTTGAACATCTGCTTTATTATGTTGAGTTTAGATGTTATGTTCATGCCATAGGTCAACTTGGAGCCTCTCGGGGTTTCTTGTCCCATATCTCGATCCAGGCCCTAGCTCGGTCGTGAAAAGCTTGGTATCAGACCATTAGCTTTTAAAGTGTTCTAGGGTATTTGAAAGCCACGTTTAGTAGAGTATTTTTCATGGGTGTGAAGAGCGCCACACTTATGACAAACAGGCTACAAAACATTTTAGGAAATTCCCCTTCTTTCATAATCTATCTCGTGCGATGAAATGTCTCTCTATCCTACTAACTCATGCGATACGCGTTTGTGGAATCATGCCTCCTCGCCGAGATAGAGAAAGAAGAAACAAGAATGGAAATGGCCACGAGAATGGCAATGGAGATGTGCACCAGCAGGTCCCACCAGGCTATCAGAAGCATGTACCCAACTCTCTTACCCACAATAAGTTCAGGGCAGCCATATAGATGTTAGCCCAGGCCTTGAATGCCCAGGTAAGTCAACAGGTGGTAGCGCGTGTCCCTCAGAACGGGAATGCAGCGGTGGCAAGATTTAGGGATTTTTATAGGATGAACCCTCCAGAGTTTTTTCAATTGAAGGTGGACGAGGATCCACATGAGTTTATTGATGAGATTCTGAGGATCACCCAGATCATGGGGGTAAAGGAGAGTAGTGTGCCGATTTAGCCTCGTATCAGTTTAAAGGGGTTACACACATCTAGTTTAAGTAATGGAAGGATAGTAGGGCAGTTGGAGCAGGCCCTATTGGTTGGGAGGAGTTTCATGTTGCATTTCTGGATTGGTTCTTCCCTGGGGAGATGAGGGAGATTAAAGAAGTGGAGTTTGTGAACCTGAAGCAGGGTAACATGACAGTCCAGGAGTATGTTTTGGAGTTCACTCGACTATCCAAGTATGCACCAAAGCTAGTGGCTGATTAGAGAGCTTGGGTGAGCAGGTTTGTTCATGGAGTGGCGGACTACCTAGACAAGGATTGTAACTTCATCAGGATATTGATTTTTCTTAAATAGTTTTGCACGCCCAGTAGATGGAGGCGGTGTATCTGAGAGGGAGAGAGACCAAGAGGGCCAGGACAAACAGTGTTGGGTTCACTCAACAGAGATTTGGTGGCGGTCACCGCCTTCAGTTCCAGCAAAGGCCATCAGCTAGTGTGCCATCAAGACTCAGACGTGATCAGAGAGATAGAGCGTCAGGCTTGAAGGGCCAGGGAAGCACTGCGGAAGATCGCACTTTCTAGCTTGTATGAAGTGTGGAAAGAATCACCCAGGGAGGCGTTTAGTTGGCTCAGACGCTTGTTTCTAGTGTAGTAAACCCGAAAACAAACTCAGGGATTGCCCTTCAGCTAGACCAGGTGATGGTGGAGCCTGTATCCCAGCCTATAGTTTAGCAGCTCTGGCAGCATGTCCCTTCGAGTAGGGTGTTTCTATTATATTAGCTGGCGGCCAACGCCAAAAAAGATTCTATGCCTTAGCATCCCGTTAGGAGAAGGAGGTCTCCCCAGATGTAGTCACTGGTATGTTATGAGTATTGCACCTTGGTGTATATGCATTGTTAGATCTAGGAGCTACTTTGTATTTTGTGACGCCCTATATTACTAGTAGTTTCAGAGTCAGTCGAAAAATCTTATCAGAATCCTTCTATTTCTCTACTCCAGTCGGTGATTCATTTATAGCTAGACAGGTATATAGAAATTGGCCTGTCACAGTCTTTCGAATAGTCACCTCAATAGATTTAGTAGAGATATCCATGACCGATTTTGATGTTATCCTTGACATGGATTGGTTATTTGCATTTTATGCCTCAGTCAATGGTAGAACCCGTGCAGTAAAGTTTAGATTTCCGGGTGAACTAGTGTTAGAGTGAAAGGGTAGTTTTGTTGTGCCTGTAGGTCGCTTCATTTCCTATATTAAGGCCAGAAAGATGATTTCTAAGGGTTGCATGTACCATCTAGTTAGGGTTAAGGATTCTACATCTGTAACTCCGACCTTCTTTCCGATACGCAGATGGGGAATCCCTCCCGAGTGGGAGATTGATTTTGGTATCGACCATCTTTTCGATATGCAACCTATATCTATTCCTCCTTAAAAAATGGCTCCAGCTGAGTTAAAGGAGTTGATGGATAAGTTGTGGGACCTTTTAGACAAGGGTTTCATCATACCAAGAAAATCCCATAGGGTGCACCAATTCTCTCTATTGGAAAGAAGGACGGTTCCCTTCATATGTGCATTGATTATTGGAAATTGAACAAAGTTAAAATCAAGAACAGGTATCCTCTCTCAAGGATTGATGATTTTTTTGACCAGCTTCAGGGTGCTAAGTGCTTTTCGAAGATATACCTCAGGTTTGGATACCATCAGCTTAGGGTTCGGGAGTGTGACATCTAGAAGACAACCTTCTGAACTTGGTATGGTCACTATGAGTTTGTAGTTAAGTCTTTTGGACTAACGAATGCTCCTGTAGGTTCTTTGGATTTAATAAACAGGGTGTTCAAGCCATATTTGGATATGTTCGTGATTTTTTTCATAGACGACATCCTTATATACTCTTGGAGCAAGGAGGAGCATGCTGCTCATTTGAGTGTGGTGCTATAGACTCTTAAGGATTGCCAGTTGTATGCTAAATTCAGTAAATGTGAGTTTTGGTTGAACTCAGTGGTGTTTTTGGGTCATGTGGTGTCCAGTGAGGGTCTATAGATAGACTCTCAGAGGATAGAAGCGGGGAAGAATTGGTCTAGACTGATGAACCCTACAGATATTAGGAGTTTCTTAGGCTTAGCTGGTTATTCTCGGAGATTTGTTGAGGGGTTTTCATCCATTGCAGCCCATTGACTAAGTGGACCCAGAAGAAAGTAAAGTTTTAGTGGTCGGAGGTTTATGAGAAGAGCTTCCAAGAGTTGAAGACTCGACTTACCTAAGCACCAGTCTTGACCCTATCTGAGGGTACCGATGGGTTTGTGGTATATTGTGATGCTTCAAGGATTGGCCTTGGTTGTGTAGTGATGCAGCACGGTAAGGTTATAACATATGCTTCCGGGCAGCTGAAGGTCCATGAAAAGAATTACCCAATTCATGATTTCAAATTAGCGGCAGTAGTATTTTCTTTGAAGATTTGGAGACATTATCTGTATGGGGTCTATGTAGATGTGTTTACGGACCACAAGATCCTACAGTACCTGTTTACCCAAAAGGATTTGAATCTATGTCAGAGAAGGTGTGTGGAGCTATTGAAGGACTATGAAACAAGTGTCCTTTATGACCTAGTCAAGGCTAATGTGGTGGAAGAAACTCTTAGAAGGCTTTCTATGGAGAGTGTGTCCCATGTAGAAGAGGAGAGAAAGAAAGTTGGTGAAGGATGTACATCGGCTTGCACGATTGGGAGTTCATCTGATTAACTCGACAAATGGTGGTGTCATCATTCAGAATGGATTAAAATCATCCTTGGTGATTGATGTTAAGGCTAGAAAGACGAGGATCATATTTTGGTGAAGTTGAAGTAAGCAGTTCAGAATTAAAAGATTGAGGTTTTCTCCCAAGGGGGAGATGGTGTGCTCTGATATCAGGGTCGATTGTATGTACTGGATGTTGGTGACTTGAGGGAGCACATGTTGCATGAAGCCCATTGTTCTAGATACTCTATACATCCAGGTGCCACCAAGATGTACCGTGACCTACGTGAAGTCTATTGGTGGAATTGCATGAAGAAGGACATAGCGGAGTTTGTGGCTAAGTGTCCAAATTGTCAACAAGTGAAGGTTGATTACCAGAGATCAGGAGGGTTATGGTTGAGCACTAGAGACTAGGAGGTGTACCTCAAGACATCAGTATTCCTACTTGGATGTGGGAGGTGATCAATATGAACTTTATCATAGGGTTGCCTCGTACTCGTCGACAGTATGACTCCATTTGGGTGGTTGTGGATAGGTTGACTAAAGCAACTCATTTCCTACCGGTCAAAACTATCGATTCGGTAGTGGATTATGCTAAATTATAAATTCTGGAGTTAGTTCGGTTGCATGGAGTTCCATTGTCCATCATATTGGATAGAGGTACTCAGTTTACCTCCCAGTTTTGGAGATCGTTTCAAAAGGGACTTGGTACTCAATTCAAGCTTAGCACAACATTTTACCCGCAAACACATGGTCAGGCAGAGTGGACTATTCAGACTCTCGAGGACATGTTGAGAGCATGTGAGATTGAATTCAAGGGTAGTTGGGATGATCATTTTCCTCTCATTGAGTTTACATATAACAACAACTACCATTCCAGCCTTCAGATAGCTCCATTTGAAGCTCTCTATGGCCAGAGATGTAGATTTCCTAATGGTTCATTTGAGGTCGGTGAAGCTACGTTGATAGGTCCAGATTTAGTCCATGAGGCAATGTAGAAGTTTCAACTTATAAGGGATAGATTGAAAATAGCTTAGAGTCGCCAAAAGTCCTATGCGGATGTGAGGAGGAGGGAGATAGAGTTTAAAGTTGATGATTCAGTGTTTCTGAAGGTATCTCCCATGAAGGGAGTGATGAGGTTTGGAAACAAAAGAAAACTCACTCCTCATTATGTTTGCCCGTACCGAATTTTGAAATGGATTGCCCTCCGAATTAGCTTCAGTTCATCCAATTTTCCATGTATCGCTCTTAAAGAAGTGCTTGGGTGACCCGACTCTAGTTTTTCCAGTGGAAAGCATAGGTGTGAAGGACAACCTTAGTTATGAGGAGGTTCTTGTGGAAATACTGGATCGTCAAGTTCGAAAGCTAAGAAACAAAGAAGTACCTTCAGTCATGATTTTATGGAGGAATCAGCATGTTGAGGGAGCTATTGGGAAGCCGAAGCAGATATGACGGATAAATACCCGCATCTATTACCTTTTGGCTCAATTTCATCTTGAGGTAGTAGTTTCCTCTTTGGTAGTCTATTTAGTTTAATGTTCAACTCATGTACCCAGTTACTTTCATGTTAATGAATATATGTGTGATTCAGAAATTCAGTTCAGCTAAGTAGTTCAAATCAGAGTCAATCACTTCATTTGTTTTCAGCATGTACGTTAAGTAGTTGAGTATGATGATTGCATTTCTCTTCTTTTCAATATGTTTTCCCACATTCGAGGACCAATGTTCCCAAGGGGGAAGATATTGTAATATCCCAAAAATCCTAAGATCATATCCGGAATTGAAGTGGAGAATATAGAAATTTCTGCAACAGGTCATAGAACAAGTCATCCCATGACCCACTAGGAACACCACGAGTCGTTAAGTGACTTGTGGGGAAAGTTTTGGACTTGGTTGAAAATTTAGGATTTAAGGTGACCATGAGTTGTGGTCAACACCATGAGTCGTCTAGTTATCCATGGTCAAGGGTGCTTGGAGGATTGGAAATTGGGCAGTAGTGGTAATGTGTGGTTCACCACAAGTTTTTGTATCTCTCGTGGTGACCCTCAGATGAAAAATGGTAGTGTTGATCACGACAGGCAGGCGACGAGTCATCCCCTAGACCGTGACTCGTCCAATCCCTCATTGGGACTAGCAGTGGGTACTTTCTTGCGAATTTATTTAGGGCTTTTCCATAATTCGTAAGTTCCTAAGGCCTAAACTACTTCGTTTTGAGCTTAGTTAAGATTGTTTTTAAGGGGGTTTGGCTCATTCTAAATCACTCCTCTCCATGCATGCAAGACTAGATGGTTCGTAGGGGTGATCAAGGCTAAAATCCATCAACTCTCCTTAAATTTCCTTTGAGAATTCAAAGAAGAGTTTAAGATCAACATACCTAGGTATATGAGGCTATAAATGAGAGTTCCTTTCACTCTCATTCCACATTCTCTTCTCAAATTCCATGTATCTCAATTCTAGAATTCAAGTCTCATGATCTATGAGGTTTATTCCAATTCTTGTGAAATTCTCTATTATCTATCGATGGGTCAATCCCTTTCATGTATTAAATCATGTTTTATGATCTATTGGAAGAATTTATAACTATTTTGATTATTAAATTATAGTTTCAATTTTTAATTAAATTATTCCCAATCATGTAAGTTCTTATGAAAAGTCAAGTTATGATTTCATTATGATCTTGATCTAAATTAGCTCAGTTATGATTTATACCTTATGATATGATTTCTCTCAGGTACTTATCACGAATTTATGAAATATCAAGTATCTACATATTTTACAAGTATGCATGAATTTCATGATTTATGGATTTATGATTATGGCCGACTCACGGGCCTTATTTAAAGGCTAGTTCACGTATTTTAAGCATGTTATGATTATTATCATTTACCTAGCACATGAATCTCATGTATGTTTTCCCTATTATCATATCAACACTATACATTTTTTGGGAGTAGTATTTAACACTATAGACTCGGGGTCCAAGCATACTCCGAGTCTCAAAATTACGCGCCAACGTAGTCATGATGGGACCTCCCTTGACGCTGCCCCTGCGTGATAGGAAGTGTGCCATAGCAGGTGCATGGCGCGACCAGCAGTGTGCCATGCCAGGCGACGCACAGGTGCCTCGCACAAGACATGCCGAGAAGACACATTCCAGTGGGCATGCGTGATGCCTCCATGCCACAGAGCTGCTCCTACGCGGTAGGCAGCATGCCATGGAGCAATCCCATGCTCGGCCAATTTTTGTAAATTCCCACTTAGTATGAATTAAACACTTCGCTCCTAAAATCATTTATCATGAAATATTTTGAGAATAGCGGAAAGGAGTGAAGGGAGAAAGGAAGAACTCTACCCGGGGTTCACTAATTTTCATTCTCTTTTATCTATTCATGTAAGTACTCTACTTTAATCATGCTTTTAAGTATTTTTACGAACGTGAGTGGCTAAAACCCTTCCTCTAGGGTTGAGGCCACATGAAATGATTGTAAATGCATGAATTCTTTGTTGTTTCAGTTTCAGTTGTTTCTTTATCTTACATTCTTCATTATTGTTGTTTTAATGCTTGATCACCATGAAAACAAACTAATTAAACTTAGGTAAAATCTCGAATGAATAACCCTAGGCGAGAACATAAGAATGTAGGGAGCAAGTTCTTATCTTTACGATAGGATTCGCGATTAGGATAAAAATTGAATCTAATTTGCCTTGCTTGGTTACTAAAACGAGATGAGCTAGACACTGACTTAGAATTGTCACATCACGGCTCGTATAAATAGTTGTGAAGCTAAGTTAGGTTAAATGATTAGAGGTACAAAAGTCCATAATCAAGGGCATAAACTCCGTAAACCACATCTACGTAGTTAAATTGCTCATGAATTAGGACGTCACATCCCTGCTCAATGATGTAGGTACGAGACTAGTTTGTCGTATTTAGAGGCTCGAGAGACCATGAACATCACATTTTTAACTATGTGAGACAACAACTGAAGTTTTCATACTTGAACCACTGTGAATTATAGCCTTGCATGATTATTAGGCCTTAACTCTAGTTGCTTCTTGAATTGTTTCTCGATTGTTTTGTGATCACCCCTAAATTTAATTATAATTTTCTGAAATTTCTACGATCAACACTTGTGGAGTTTAATTTAACACTTGAACTTGAATATTCACTAAATTAGTCCAGTTCCTGTGGGTTTGACATCCTTCCCTTAAAAGAGACACTGTATTACTTGTATGATCGCGTACGCTTGTGCATGTGCTGGGGTGCAAACATTACTTCTTCAGCTTCTCCAGCAGCTTACCCATCCCTGCAAGGCGCATCATCTATTGTAGGTGGAGAATAATGCTAGAATCATTTATATGCACTTTCATCACTCCAAGAGCAGGAGAGCTCACCAGATAAGGTCATGGGTATGCTTCAAGTTTTTCAACTTGATGCTTATGCATTTCTAGATCCAAGGGCCACATTATAATTTGTGAATCTTTATATCAGTTTCGGTGTTAGTCCTAAAATCCTCTTAGAACCCTTCTAAGTCTCTACTCCCATCAGTGAGTTACTTTTAGCACAAAGGATATACAGAAATTTCCTTGTTATGATTCTTCAGAAAGTCAAGTCAACCGACTTAGTAGAGTTAGAGATGACCTTCTATGTCATCTTCGGCATGGATTGGTTGTATTCTTGTTATTCTTAAGTCAATTGTAGAACCTAAACAATAGAGTTCTAATTTTCTGGTGAACCAGTTCTGGAGTAAAAAGGTAGTTCAGTAATGCTTGTAGGTTGTTATCTCGTACCTTATGGCCAGGAAGATGATATCTAGGGTTTGTGTTTATCATTTAGTTTGGGTTATGTATTCTAAGTCGAAAAATCCGACTCTTTAGTTTGTCCCATTTGTGTTTGAGTACCCAGAGGTGTTCTTAGATGATCTACCAAGAGTCCCTCCCGAGCGAGAGATTGACTTTAGGATCGATTTTCTCCCTAATATGCAGCCCATATTCATCCCTCCTTACAGAATGGCTCCAACTGAGCTAAAGGAATTGAAGGAATAGTTGAAGGATCTCTTAGATAAGGGGTTTCATTAGGTCTAGTAAGTCCCCAAGGGGTTCCCCTGTCATTTACGTATGAAAGAAAGATGGTTCTCTCAGCTTCTGCATCGACTATCGTCTATTGAACAAAGTCACAATCAAGAATAAATATCCCATTCTTAGGTTGATGACTTATTCGATCAGCTTCAGGGTGCTAGTTAATTTTCAAAGATAGACCTTAGATCCGACTATCATTAGCTCAGAGTTAGAGAGTGTTACATTTCGAAGACAACCTTCAAGACTCAATATGATCACTATGTGTTTGTAGTTATGTATTTTTGACTAACAAATACTCCTAGAACTTTTGTGGATTTTATGTCTAGGGTGGTCAAGCAGTATTTGGATATGTTAATCATTGTCTTCATAGATGATATCCTCATATAGTCCTTGAGTGAGGAGAACCATGCTGCTCATTTGAGAATTGTGTTATAGACTCTTAAGGACTGTCAACTATTTGCTAAGTTTAGCAAGTATGAGTTTTTGCTAAAATCGGTTGCGATCCTTGGTCATGTGGTGTCTAGTGAGGTTGTATAGGTAAACTCTCCAAGGATAGAGGCAGTAAAGAACTGACCTAGACCTATCAGTCCTACTAATATTAGAAGCTTTTTGGGTCTGGTTGGCTACTATAGGAGGTTTGTAGAGGGATTTTCATCCATTTCCTCACCTTTTACCAAGTTAACTCATAAGAAGGTCAAAGTTTAGTTGTCCGATGTCTATGAAAAGAGTTTTGAAGAGTTAAAGACTCGACTCACTTTAGTTCTAGTTTTGACCTTGGCAAAGGACACAAATTATTTTATGGTGTATTGTGACGCCTCTAATGTTGGCCTTAGTTGTGTGTTGATGCAACATGGTAAGGTGATAGCTTATGCTTCTAGACAACTTAAGGGTCATGAGAAGAATTACACAACACATGACTTTGAGTTAGCAATAGTGGTGTTTGCCTTGAAGATATAGAGGCACGATTTGTATGGAGTGAATGTTGATGTATTCACGGACCATAAGGTCCTTCAATATGTGTTTAGTCAAAAAGACCTGATTTTGCGATAAAAGAGATGGCTTTAGCTTCTCAATGACTACAACATGAGTGTTCTTTATTCTCAGGGAATGGCCAATGTAGTGGCGGATGCTCTTAGCAGGGTTTCTAAGGGGAGTGTAGCTTATGTGGAAGATGGAAAGAAGAAATTGGTTGTAGATGTCCACAGGCTTGTTCGCTTAAGGGTTAGCTTTACAGATTTAACAAATGGGGGTGTCTTTATTTAGAATGGATCGGAATCTTTAATAGTGGTAGAGGTTAAGGTAAGGCAAGATGAGGATCCTATCTCAGTTAAATTGAAGTAAGTAGTCCGAAGTCAGAAAGTGGAGGTTTTATCACAATGGGGAGATGGAGTACTCTGATATTATGGTTGAATATGTGTTTCAGATGTGGAGGACTTGAAAGAGTGGATGTTGAGAGAGGCACTCACAGCTCTCAGTATGCTATCCATCCAGGTGCCACCAAGATGTACTATGATCTACGAGAGGTCATTTGGTGGAATGGCATGACGAAAGATATTGAAGAATTTGAAGCTAAGTGTCTAAATTGCCAACAGGTTATGGTTGAGCACCATGGACTAAGAGGTATGATTATGGATATCATTATTCCTACTTAGAAGTAGGAACAAATAAACATAGACTTTGTTACAGGGTTACCTTGTATACGACGACAATATGATTCTCTATGGGTGATTGTAGATCAGATTATTAAGATAGTTCATTTCCTATCAATTAAGGCTATAGACCCAGCCGAGGATTATGCTAGACTTTACATTAGGGATTTAGTAAGGTTGCATGGAGTTCCTTTTTTTATCATTTTGGATAGGGGTACTCAATTCACCTAGCAGTTTTGGAGATCGTTTTAGAAGGGCCTTGGTGCACAGGTGATGTTTCGCATATCTTTTCACCCACAGAAAGATGGTCAGGCCGAGTGGAATATTCAATCTTTAGAGGACATGTTGAGAGCTTTCGTGATCATTTTCAAAGGTAATTAGGATGACCACTTACCTCTCATTGAGTTTGCATACAAAAATAGTTATCGCTCTAGCATTCAGATGGCTTCGTTTAGGGATCATTATGGGCGAAGGTATAGATCACCTATTGGATGGTTTTAGGTAGGTGACGCTATGTTGATAGGGCCAGATTCAGTTCTTATGGCCATGGAGAAAGTTCAGTTGTATTAGAAGAAGGCCGAAAATAATTCAGAGTCGTTAGAAATCCTATGCGACTGTGAGAAGGAGGGAGCTTGAGTTCAGTGTTGATGATTGTGTATTTCTGAAGGTCTCACAAATGAAGGGGGTGCTAAGATTTGGCAAGAAGGGGAAGTGTAGTCCCCAATATGTTGGTTCTTAGAGGGTTTTGACGTGTGTTAGCAATGTGACTTATGAGTTGGAGTTTCCCGCACATTTGGCATTAGTGCATCCAGTTTTCCATGTGTCCTTATTAATAAAGTGCATTGGTGATCCAACTCTTGTTATACCAGTAGAGAGAATTCGTTTTGAAGTATTTTCTCACCTATGAGAAAGTTCTGATTAATATTCTTAACCATTATGTTTTAAAGTTGAGGAACAAGGAGGTCGGTTGAGTGAAAGTCCTCTAGAGGAATATGCTTATAAAGGGAGCTACTGGGGTAGCCAAAGCAGATATGATTACCACGAGCCCTCACGTCTTCCCTTTTCGCCCAGTTCCAGCATGAGGTACCGGTTTTCTCCTTAGTACTCTATTCACTTTCATGTTAAGTTCATGTCTCTCAGTTCCTTTGATGTCTTAGTATGCATGTGTGTTTCATGAATTCAGTTCAGTATATGAATGTAAGTTAAAAGTTAGTCACTCTATTAGTATTTAGTGCTCAACTTTAAGTTTCAGGGGTTGTAGCTCTTTCCCTACCTTTTCAGCTTATATAGAATCTATTCAAGGATGAATGTTTCCAAGGGGGAGATAATGTAACACCCTAAAAGTCCCTAAGACTAGACCCCAGATATTGAGGATGAAGCAATAGAAAACCTAAAAATTACCTTAGTAAGACTCTCAGTACAACTCTTGGTATGATGGTATGAGTCATACCAAGAGTTGTGACATGAGGTCCAGAGGAATTAGCAAATTGGTCAAGAAACAACAACAGGGTCTCACGATTCATACCAGGATTGTATGAGTCGTATTGAGGGGTCGTAGGAAGGGGGTTCGAAGAATTTTATAGGTTTGGATCCGTAGCTACAAGACTCAATACAGGTTGTAGCATGATGGTACGAATCGTGGCCAGAATCGTACCATTAGGTAGAAAGTTTTAAGTGCGATTTCCTCGGGGTGTTTTCATAACTTCCTATGCTTTTAATTCCTAAACCAGGTTGTTTTGGGTTTCCTAAGAGGGGTATTTAAGAGTTAAAATAAGCCTAAAGCCTCATTCCTCTACTAACACAGTAGATTGAATATCAAATCCTCTCATGGCTATCATGTAACTAGGGTTCTTCTCAATTCTTCTTGGATCTCCAGTTTAAGTAAGAATTTATCAAAGCCTAGAAATGTGGGGTTATGAATGGGGGATTTCTTCCACCCTTATTTCCAATATCGAGTCTAATTTCATGACTTCAAATCCTTCAAGTCCCTAATTATGATTTTTATGAATTTCTAGGGTTAGACCATTTTATGCAAAACTCTATGACTCTCTTATGAATTTGATTCTCTCATGATTTAATCTATGATTAATAATTATTATCACATGATTTCTATGGAAACGCTCTCATGACTCGATATTTTCAAGTTAGCATGAATTATTCAAGTATGCATGAGTATCATGGACTTCAAGTTATGTATCATGGTAGTAACTTTCAGCATTGTTTTCATGACTAATTCATGTATGTCAAGGAGTTTATGAATCTATCATGTTATTTTATGTATCCCATGTAAAACCCCATATTTCATGATTATGATTATGAGCACTATGCATATTTTGGAAGTAGTATTTAGCACCGAGTAGGCCGGGGTTCAACACACCCAGATCTTAGAAGTATGGCAACCGTAGGATAAGGGGTCCTCGCCAGTTGAGAGTGTCTCCCTTGCCCCTAGCCTAAGGAGTCCTAGCCAGTTGAGAGTGTCTCTATTACTCTACTAGGCTCAAGATTATGAGAGATATCAGGCCTTCATTGTTCGTTGCCCTAGAAAGGCTTTAAACGACTCTACCAACTTTAGCGAGATAGTTGGGCATCATGTGCTCATTCATGATGGTGTCGGTTATGAGAATATTCTCACCTTCCTCATTTTTCATGTTTACCCATGTTCTGGATTTATGATATTATGTTTTATAGTGTATATTGACCCATTGATCAATTTGTAGTTTTACTTATGATTTCAAATATGGTGAGCTGTATGATTTGTTTTCAAAATCTCAGGTCATTATACTTCAAATTATGATGAAAAATATCATATTTTATGAATATCTCATGATCATGACTTTTAGCATGTTGTTCTTACTCTCATGTTCTACTTACCTCTTATACTTAGTACATTTAAAGTACTGTTTGTGTTACGCCTGGTAAGTTTAACGTTTAGACGGCCTATTCGAATGCTAGTTAAGAGTTTTAGAGGGAATTGCATATGAGAAAGGGTCCGGGGAAAGGTCGAACAAGAACGGAGATGAGACCGTGCGGGAGAAGGCCGGACCAGTTGCCCAAAGGGGAAACGTGGCACGGACCCTCCCTGGCGCATTGGGGTCCATGGCAAAGCCCAGAATTGGCGCGACAGGGTCAGTGCAACGGACCCCTGTCCACCGCCCAAGTATATATAGGTCCTCCCTTCATTATTTTGAATATATACATGTTATATTCGACCAGTAGAGGGAGAAGACAAACAAATTGATAGAATTTCCTCCATTTACGCTGTGAAACGCCGCCAGAATTCAAATTAACTTCGCGTATCGAAGTATAAGGATGCAAGGAGCATTACTATGCAGTTAGTTTTGCAAAATTCACCCAAAAAATTGTAACTCCACCGAGCTAAAGTTTTTATAATTGCTCCGAACTAGTGTCAATAGGATCACAGGTTTAAAGTAAGCATTTCTCCCTTCTGGATTCTTGAGAAATTATGAGTTTTCAACCGTGTTCCATCACGTTGAAATATAGTTAATATTTCTATATAAACTAATCTTTTTCTCTGAATTTAGTACTGAAACTAGTCATTTTCTCGCAGTAATATGATTGTAGTTGAGAAGAGCAGTTGAATACGAGCTGAAACTCGCCAGTTAATCAGTAATCGGCAAGTGAGGTATGTTAAGGTAGTTTTCTTCGGCAAGTTTGTTTCTCTAGCATGATAGCTCAGTTTGAATCCCAGTAAGAATACAAGAAGCATCTATATTATGACTAGTTGTTGTTATTAGCTGAAATCCGTATTCCATGTTAGTTCGAGATGGATTATGCCTGTATAGTCTTCATGACCGACCCCAGGGTTATTAGCTGTGTCGACGTCTGTCAGGGGGGAAATAACGTCGCCCTACAGAGCGGTATGCCGTCCGCCAGAGATGAAGATGGGGTCCCAGGTACTCATATGTCGTGGTTGGCTTTATACACCGCTATCGAGCCTGGTGCCCGGGGTACAGATATTAGGAGTCCATTAGACTCAGAAAAAGCTACAGTCAGGGGTTGAGCGGGCTCAGTTGCAGAACCAGGGGACCAGTAGGACAACTATAACTACCAGTTGACCAAGTACGACCTTGATAGGGGTACATAGATTGAAGTGTACTTACCAGGGATTATGGGGTCCCCAGGTGGGTTATTCCGGGCTGGTTGTACCTTCCGGCTTATGGGGACTAGGTAAGGTTTTTGCTTGCTTTAGCTATTAATAAATTAGATAGTAAGAAGTTCTAATACTCAGGTATGATCTCTACCCATTCATTTCAGTTATTCTGAGTTCTATCTCTATATTTTAGTCATTTACAGTTATCGCTTTACATATTCAGTACATATTGTACTGACGCCCTTTTTGGGGCACTGCATTACTTGTCTGTAGGTACGGATAGATGAGGAGCAGGTCCCTCGTAGCTTTTAGCCAACATCACCAGAGTAGTTAGCTTCTTTCTTTCGGAGCTTGTGGATAGAAGGTTTACTTCTTTTTATTGTATAGTTTATGGGTAGGTCTGGGTCCTGTCCCGACCGTCATATTACACCTAGAGGTTTGCAGATTGTTTCTATTTCCTTGTGGTTAGCTGTTATTGGCCGTGTTGGGCCTTGTTTAGCTGACGGATTAGTGGCCTTGTCAGCCATAGATTAGTTTATCCCTGGTTCTACTTTACAGTCATAACTAGACTTCATAGTGGTCTTGTTGACTCATATAGGATTCCCTGTTATTGCCATTTCTGTTTAGCTGTTTTCTTTTACAAGTTGCTATAAGGCCTTGTCGGTTGGGGGCTGTCTTTAGGTCGAGATATAGCCCGTTGTTTCTTTTGATTTAAGAGTTAGTGTTAGCCCTGCACCATAAGTTCTTAGGCTCAGTCAGCTCAATTAGTTAAGATCCTAGTAGAGCACCAGGTGTCTTTCATGCCTCCCAAGGTGGGTGTGATAAACATGGTATCAGAGCAGGTCGTATCCAGGGAGTCTGCAAGCCGTGCTAAGCAGAGTCTTGTCTATGGATGTGTTGTGCACCACATTCTATAGGCAGGAGGCTGCGAGGCATGATAGGATGGTTACTCTTTCTTCTTATCCACTCGTGCTATAGAGCTATATAGTATAGGGTTGAGTCCCTAATCTTACCATATTTTTTTTATCTACAGAGAAATGACAGACACCACGACTGGTAGGACTTCGGATGTTGCAGTAGGGTAAGGCACTAGTAGGGCGCCTCAGTCAAAGTCAGCCCAGTCTGAGGGCGATAGGGAGACTTTATCTCGGTCTTCCCAGCATTCTCCACCACGTCAGGAGCCGCTCAGAGCATAAAATGTGACGGCACCGCCTCCGGCAGTCTCTATACCAGTACAATCAGATCAGGAGGTTAGGAGTCCTGTTGTTATGCTAGCTTATATGATGGATGCATAGTGTCAGCCAGTGGCACCCACAGTCGTAGAGTCCTCAGGAGGGCCTGGTAGTTCGAGGGTCCGAGAGTTCCTCGCCTTGAGTCCCCCTCAGTTTATAGGGACGGATCGGGTGGAGGACCCTCAGGATTTCTTTGATCAGATGCAGCATACTTTCAGGGTGATGTATGCGACACCTGCAGAGTTAGTGGATTTAGAGGTATTCTAGCTACAGGATATCGCAGTGCTATGGTACGAGAGTTGAGAAAGGTCCCGAGGGAGAGATGTTTCCCCTCCCACTTGGCCCAGCTTCGCATAGGCTTTTCTTGATCATTACCTACCACGACAAATTCGATAGGCCCGGGTTGATCAGTTTCTACATCTAGAGTAGAGGTCAATGAGTGTCCGGGAGTATGCTATGAGGTTCGACACCTTGGCCCGATATGCACCAGCTTTTGTAGTTACCATGCCGGCTAGGGTTCATTAATTTATTATGGGGCTGAATCTAGAATGTGTGGAGACCTATAATACGGCTCCTCTGTGAGAGGACATGGATATTGCCTGCGTTAAGGCTTTTGCTCAGAATATTGAAGGGATCATACAACGGCAACGGGAGATAAGGAGGGCAAGTCAGGAGCAGCGTCGCAAGGCAAAACCTAGTGATATGCAGGTGGAGTCCCAGAGTGGACCCAGGCCATGATTTTCAGGCAGACCACCAAGACCCCCACCCCCACAACAACAATAGGGGAATGGATCTAGTTGTCGGGGACAGTTAGGACCCGGCGAGAGTTCACGATCAGCAGGTCCACAACAGAAAAGAGGAGTAGAGCAGAGCAAATTCACTATGCCACTTTTCCCAGTTTGCAGTCGACGTCACTCCGGGGCATGTAGGTATGGTTCCATAGCATGTTATACCGATGGACAAGAGGGTCATATATGAGAGATTGTCTAGCCAGGAGTTAGAGTGATTGGGACTGACAAGATAGATCTTCAGTAGGGTCATGTGCCCCAGCATCTCTAGCAGGGCGTAGGCCCTCAACTCCATCCGGCAGAGGCCGAGAAAAACAAGGGGCATCTAGCTGAGGTACCGATCTAGATCGCACCTTTTCCTTACCGGGACGACAGGAGTCAGAGTCGTCGTTGGATGTGGTGATAGGTATGCTGGAAATTTGCTCTCATTCTATTTATGTACTGATAGATCCAGGATCCACCTTGTCTTATGTTACACCATTAGTAGCCCGTAAGTTTTGTATTACGCCAGAATCGTTTCAGTGACCTTTTTCAGTGTCTACCCCCATCGGTGACTATCATAGCCAAGAGGACCCCCGCCAGAATCGTTTCAGTGACCTTTTTCAGTGTCAGATGCTGGTATCCAGGTAGACTCACTGAAAATTGAAGTAGTAAAATCATGGCCTAGACCTAATACTTCGACCTAGGTACGTAGTTTCCTCGGGTTAGTCGAGTATTATAGAAGGTTTGTGGAAGGATTTTCCACCTTAACAGCGCCTTTGAAAAAGTTAACTCAGAAAGCAGTTAAATTTCACTAGACTAAAGCATGTGAACAGAGCTTCCAAGAGTTCAAAAACAGAATAATCACAGCACCAGTATTACCCTTGCCAGAAGGATTAGAGGGTTTTGCAGTGTACTGCAATGCTTCAGGTGTTGGGTTAGGATGTGTTCTGATGCATCATGGTAAAGTAATTTCTTATGCTTCCACACAACTGAGGAAACATGAAAAGAACTATCCCACCCATGACCTGGAATTAGCCGCGGTTATTCATGCCATGAAAATATGGAGGCACTATCTGTATGGAGTTCATGTATATATTTTTACTGATCATAAGAGTTTCTGATACATTTTTCACATAGAAAGAGTTTAATCTACGGCAACGTTGCTGGTTAGAGCTGTTGAAAGACTATGACGTAAATATCTTTATACCACCCAGGGAAAGCCAATATTGTAGAAGATGCCCTCAGCCATAAATCCATGGGGAGTTTAGTACACCTGAAGCCAGGACAATAGGAACTGGCCAGAGAATTGCATCAGTTAGCCAGTTTATTCGTCCGTATAATTGATTCAGGAGACAGTGGAGCAGTAATTCAAAACACGACAGTATCGTCATTTATTGTGGAAGTGAAAGAACGGTAGTACGAAGAACCTAACTTGGTTCAACTTAGAAATAAGGTTCATCGAGGTAAAGTTATAGATTTCCAGGTAATTGAAGATGAACTTTTGAGATATAGGGATCACCTCTGAGTTCCAGACGTGGTAGGACTTCGCCAGCAAATTATGGATAAAGTGCATTATTCACGTTACTCTATTCATCCGGGTTCAACAAAGATGTATCATGATACAAAAGAAAATTACTGGTGCCCGGGAATGAAAAAGGAGATAGCAGAATTTGTAGCTCAATGTCTTAATTTCCGGCAGGTGAAAGCCGAACATCAGAAACCCGACGGACTAACACAAGAGATAGCAGTGCCTATGTGGAAATGGGAGGCAATTAATATGGATTTTGTGACAGGGTTACCTCATACCAGGCGTAAATTTGATTCCACCTGGGTGATTGTTGACAGGTTGACTAAATCAGCTCACTTTCTTCCAATCAGGTCCACTTTCTTAGCTGAGGATTATGCCAAGCTTTATATTAGGGAGATAGTGAGATTACATGGTGTCCCAGTATCTATCATTTCTGACAGGGGAGCACAATTTACAACTAGGTTCTGACAGTCTTTCCATAGAGGGTTGGGAACCCAGGTTAAATTGAGTACAACATTCAACCCTCAGACAGATGGGCAGGTAGAATATAAATTCAGACGTTCGAGTATATGTTACGGCCATGCGTGCTAGACTTCGGGAGTAGCTGGGTGGAACATTTACCCCTTATCAAGTTTTCTTATAATAACAGTTACCATTCAACGATTCAAATGGCGCCTTATGAGGCCTTATATAGGCGGAAAAGCAGGTCCCCAGTTGGTTGGTTGGTTCGAGGTTGGAGAAATAGGGTTAATTGGGCCAGATATAGTTCATCAGTTAGAAGAGAAAGTGAAGCTTATTAGAGAAAGTCTGCTGACAGCTCAGAGCCACCAGAAATCTTACGCTGATATGTGGTTTAGAAACCTGGAGTTCAATGTAGATTAATGGGTATTTCTATAAATCTTGCCAATGAAGGGCATAATGAGGTTTAGAAAAAAGGGTAAGCTCAACCCCAAGTTTATTGGGTTGTATCGAATACTCCGGAGAATAGGCCAGGTGGCATATGAGCTAGATTTGCCTTCAGAGTATGAATCTTTTCATCCATTCTTCCATGTGTCGATGCTACGAAAGTGCATAGGGGATCCATCCCGAATTGTGCCAGTTGAGGATGTCCAGGTTACCGAGGAATTAGCCTTTGAAGAGATTCAGTAGCTATACTACATGGACAGGTTCGCAGGTTGAGGACTAAAGATGTTACCTCTATTAAAGTACTATTGAGAAAAAAGAATAGAGAAGAAATGACTTGGGAAGCTGAGGACGACATGAAATCCAGATTTCCTCATTTGTTCCATGATTAGCCTAGATTATGCCGTTAAGGCAAGTTATTGATTTAGTTGTTATTTCATGAATTATATTATATATATTGCTCAATTGACTCCAGCCTTATTGTGAAATAGTTGTGATAGTATTATATGAAGTGCCTGTACTGGACTTTTCTGTGTTTTAGGATTTTTGGATAGTCCATATTACAGGGGAGACTCTACCGAAGTTTTTCCAGAATAAATAGTTATAAGAGTTAAGATGCCTATAAGCTAAAGAAAGACATTCGAGGGAGAGTGTTTCTAAGGGGAGGAGGAATTTACACCCCGTAAGTTTCTAACACTTCGACAGCCTATTCAAAAATTGGTTAAGAGTTTTAGATGGTAACGCGTACAAGAAAGGGCCTGAGGAAAGGTCGAACGAGCATGGAGCTGGGACCGAGCAGGAGAAGGCCGGACCAGCTGCCAAAAGGGGAAACATGGCATGGACCCTCCCTAGCGCGTTGGGGTCCGTGGCACGACAGAGAATTGGTGTGAAAGGGTCCGTGCCACGGACCCCTGTCCACCGCCCAAGTATATATAGGTCCTCCCTTCATTATTTTGAATATATACATGTTATATTCGACCAACAGAGGGAGAAGATGAATAAATTGATAGAATTTCCTCCATTTACGCTACGAAATGCCACCCGAATTTAAATTAACCTCAGGTATCGAAGTATAAGGGTTCAAGGAGCATTACTACGGTGTTAGTTTCACAAAATTCACCTGGAAATCGTAAATCTGCCAAGATAAAGTTGTTATAATTTCTCCAAACTAGTGTCAAACGATCACAGGCTTAAAGTAAGCATTTCTCCCTTTTGGATTCTTGAGAAATTATGAGTTTTCAACCGTGTGCCTTCATGTTGAAATATATTTAACATTTCTATATAAAGTTATCATTTTCTCCGAATTTAGTATTGAAACTAGTCATTTTCCGCCAGTAATATGATTGCTATTGAGAAAAGCAGTTGAATATGAGCTGAAACTCGCCAGTTAATTAGTAATCGGCAAGTGAGGTATGTTAAGGCAGTTTTCTTCGTCAAATTAGTTTCTCTAGCATGATAGCTTAGTTTGAATCCCAGTAAGAATACCAGAAGCATCAATATTATGACTAGTTTTTGTTATTAGCTGAAATCCGTATTCCATGTTAGTTTGGGATGGATTATGCCTATATAATCTTCATGACCAACCCCAGGGTTATTAGTTGTGTCGATGTCTTCCAAGGGCGAGATAATGTCGCTCTATGGAGTGGTATGCCATCCACCGGGGATGAAGATGGGGTCCCAAGTACTCATATGTTGTGGTTGGATTTATACACCCCCATCGAGCCTGTTGCCCGGGGTGTAGATATCAGGAGTCCACTGGACTCAGACACAGCTGCAGTCAGGGGTCGAGCGGGCTCAGTTGTAGACCCAGGGGACCGGTAGGATAGCTCTAGCTACCAGTTGACCCAATACGACCTTGATAGGGGTATATATTGAAGTGTACTCACAAGGGCTTATGGGGGGCCCAGGTGAGTTATTCCATGCTAGTTGTACTTTCCGGCTTTTGGGGGCCAGGTAAGTTTTTTGCTTGCTTTAGCTATTAATAAATTATATAGTAAGAAGTTCTATTACTCAGGTATGATCTCTACCCATTCATTTCAGTTATTCTCAGTTCTATCACTTTATTTCAGTCATTTACAGTTATCGCTTTACATATTTAATACAGCGCCCTTTCTGGGGCGCTGCATTACATGCCTGCAGGTACGGATAGATGAGGAGCAGGTCCCTCGTAGCTTTCATCCAACATCACCAAAGCAGTTAGCTCCTTTCTTCCGGAGCTTGAAGATAGAAGGTTTAATTCTTTTGATTGTACAGTTTATGGGTAGGTCGGGGCCCTGTCCCGACCATCATATTACTCCTAGAGGCTTCCAAATTGTTTTTATTTCCCTGTGGTTAGCTGTTATTTGTCGTGTGGGGCCTTGTTTAGCTGACGGATTAGCGTCCTTGTCGGCCATAACTTAGTTTAGCCCTAGTTCTACTTTACAGTCATAACTAGACTTCATGGTGGTCTTGTCGACTCGGATAGGATTCCTTATTATTGCCGTTTCTTGTTAGTTATTTTCCTTTACTAGGGGCTATAAGGCCTTTTCATCCAGGGCCTATGTTTACAACCGAGATATAGCCCGTTGTTTCTCTTGATTTAAGAGTTAGTGTTATCCCTGCACCAGAAGTTCTTAGGCTTAGTCGGCTTAGTCAGCTCAGTTAGTTAGATCCTAGTAGGGCACCAGGTGCTAGTCATGCCTCCCAAGGTGGGGGGTGATAGTTCACATATTTTTTTTATCATCTCATGATATAGGTTCAAGTGATCAGTATCAGCCTCGCTGCTAGATTCAATCTTGCTCCAGATTCAACTAAATTGTGGTAAGTCCTTATCATCCAAGGATGTCAATTTTGGTTCATGTCTTTTTATATCATTTCAGTTTTTAGATTTAGTAAAGCTAGTTGGTTTTTTTATCCTTTCAACTCATCTTATGATTAAAGGCTTTCCGACTATGATGTATAGATGTTTAGTGGTTGACTTGTTGCAGTCCTATGTTTTATAATATCTTAGACTTTCGCTTGTGCCTTGCTTTATGATGTTTTCCACTTAGTGTATTCTTATTCTTATGATATGCATCTTCCATGGTTTAGCTTAGAGCCATTTGTGGTTCTAGGTCCCGTGTTTTGTATAGGGTCTATGCTCAGGTCGTGACACTCAATGCGTCGCTAGAATCAACTTTTCTTTGTCACATGTAAGCTTCCTTGTTAGTAGTATCTTCAGGTTCTTAGAAAAACCTTAAATCTCTTCGGTAGCATCTATAAATGGTACCCGAAGTATTGCTTCTTTTAGATGCTAAATATGTTTTTCACCTTTTACATGAAGAGCTTGTTGGGCTATTTTTTATGGAAAAGGAGGAACAAGTGGAGGAAAATATTTAGCAAAGTCATCTACACCTCCCTTGGCCTTTCCTTTATCTTATGGAGCAACAAAACCATCTTTGACAACTTCCACTATTAGTGGCTTTTTGACTCCCCCCTCAACTCTCTCACCAACGGAAGGCTTTCTTAGCCCCTCATATTGTTCATCAACCTCATGCACAATCTTGGACTCTTTTATCAACCACACCATCCTCAACATCAACATTCAAAGGCTGCACAATCTTGCCACTCCTGTGACAATGACCATACATTAAGCATTGGAAGGTCCCATATGTTCTTTTCGATTAGCCAAAGTGTCACTAGGAAAATGTCCTTTTTTCTTAGGATTTTGGTCTTGGGAAAGATCCTACACCTGTTGCTCTATCTTTTGTATGGACGTGTTGTGAGAACCTACGATCTCCGTAAGGATCTTTAGGAAAGCATCCAATCTCTCTTGATTCACAAGTACTTTCTCCAACATTCTTTCAAAGGTTGAATCTTTATGATCTTTAGAAGGATCCTCCCTAAAATTTTAGGATTAAGAAAGGGAAGCTCTTGTAGAACATAAGGCGATGAGATTCGATTTTGATAATTTGCAAAATTGTCTAAACCCTTATTTGGGCCACCATAATCATTTCTTGGGTAGTATTGACTTTGCGGTGAGATCTCCACTGCCCTTGATATGATGAAGATGGGTGGCCTTGTTGATACTGCAGACTATAGCCACCTGATAAGTTGCAAACATTGTTGGTCTCTTCAACTTGCATATGAGGTGGCTCCTAGAATGGTTAATATTAATATGGAAAAGGGGTAATCCATGCCTATATTTAGCACCACTCACGGTCTCTTCAACTGCATATGCCTTTTGGACCTCTTCCTTGGCCAACTTCTTGGTGAGAAGGGTTATGTTGGTTGTCATGGCAGCCATCATTTGATCACGATCCTGGTGTTCCTTCATCAAGTCAGACAATGAAGGGGCACTCACATTTAGCCCTCCCCTTTGATCCCGTCCATGCCATGCATGGTTGTGATTTGCGACCCGATCCTACATGCGATAACGTCCAAAATTCGCTCATTATAAAGAGAGAGTGTAAACGGTTGTTGACAAAACAAATATACCCGGTGAGTGTTTGGGTCAAATCCCATAGGGAATAATACTTATATGGCATAAAAGTTGTCTATTAAGTCAAATTAAGAAGCATCATTCTATTGAAAACAAACAAATATAAATTTAGGGGTTTAAAAGATTACAATTAAAGGGTAAAAACAACTATTAATCAATCAACAAGATAACCAACTTCAATTAGCAAAAGTGAGCGAGAGATAGGGGTATTCTTTTGAATGGGGCTTCAATTGAATTAGAATCGACTTACTCATATATATAAATAGCCATGGACAAGGTGGCACCCGATGTTTTTCAACCACTAGAGTTCCTTTTTCCTTTGGTTTTCTCAAACCCCAAGGTCCAAATAATATATCCATTAAGACTTGGGAGAGATTTGAGCTATTTTTTGCCTCATGTCTCTCATGAGTGAAAGATTATGGGTTTTAGCTATCTCTAGCCTAGCCCCACACAATCAACACCCAATTACCCACCATTGGTTTCTCACCCATACTCAATTTCCCTTTTTAAAGAAAAAATAGAGTAAGTAAACATAACCCACATTTGCAACTATGAGTAATTTAATTATAAATTGGGAGAAAACAACATATTATATTAAATGAGTAACTCTAAGATTAATCTAGCAACACCTAATTCAATTTTACCCCAATTCATGCACACACCCCTAGCAAAGAGATTTAGCTACTCATTCTTGGGAAATACGAAATTAAATCAACAATTAAAATCATGAAATTCATCATCAAAAGTTAAATTCATGCTCACAATTTTCTTCAATGGTGGTTGTTTACCTTGAATAAGAAGAAAGAAAACTACCGAAAATTTCTCTCTTTAACTCTTTACAAATCAATAACGGAATGATATGTTGCTTTCTAAAAAATGTACAGAAATAGGTCAAAAATGCTCCTAAAATCTCATGCTGGATGATTTTGCCCTTATTGCAGGAGGTGTCACTTGCGAGTCACCGGCGTTCCGCCAGTGCCCATTAGCGGAATGCAACTACGTCATATGTGTGAGGGCAGTGAACTTGGGTCTAATCAGTTGCACCAGCATTTCGCAGGTGCTGACTTGTATTCGCTGGTGCACCTTCCACTCTGGGCCAATAAGCTCCTGCGTTTCAGCCGGCGCATCCAATGGAGCGTCAGTCCCATCCGATCAAGCTTCAGTCCTCTTCTTTAATTCCATGCTTTTGCCCATGTTCTTGCTTTCTCTCTTTAAATTAAATACATGCAGAAACTAAAGAGAAAGAGCATAAAATCCTCTCAAGTGACTTGAAAACTAAGCAAACGTTCATATTTAAAAGCCTAAGAGTTGGTAAATTACCAATTTATCAAACCCCCAAACTTGATCCATTGTTTGTCCTCAAGTAATGCAATTCTTTACATTTGAACATTAGGAATAAGAATGTCATATGATATTATGCACAAGGGACCGCTATGACCTAGAAAACCCAAAGATCACTCACCAACACAAAAGAAAAGAGGAGACTCAACACTTTATGCAAATGCTTAAAGACATCACCACAATCAATTTGGAATGATTCACATTTGATTTCTTCATTCAAAACAAGGGGCCTTGCTGGTCATAGTGAGCTTATAGAGCATATCAAGTCATTAAAAATTCAAGTTTGCCTTCAGGCTCACCACAATCTTGTCTCAGTCATATCTTTTGGCACGTGCAAGAATGTCCCCCAAGGAGGTGATGCTAATCACAACTAGAGAGAATCCCATTTAGTTATTAATAAATTCACACTCAAGGGATTATAGAATGAAATTAATACGCTCACTCTCACAAAAAAAAATTCTCATGCATATAACTTTACCCATAGGCTTGCCCTTCGTGTAACTCTTCACTAATGTAGAGTTGGTACACTTAAATCAATTAGTACTTTGAGGTCATGATGTAGGCTAGGGATAAAGGTAGGATGACTTTTAAGTTCTAGTGACTAGAACCTCATTAATGCCCTTTTGCGAATCTTATTGCATGCTCCATTTTTTTCTTAGATTACTCTCACATTATCTCTCCTTGAGCATAATTTCCATTTTTGAAATAAGAGTCCTCCTTATCTCTTCTTGGTAACCACTTTTCATGTTATCTGAGCAAGAGGCGACACCTTTTTGCTATTCACTTTGTTTCACTCAAGCAATTCAGAGCCCAACTATTATATTGATTACGCCAAACATAGCTTTAGAGGCTCTTATTCTTTTCATGATGTGGTGCCATCTCACATTGACGTTCACATCATTTTTCTCATTTTCCTTCTTGCAACCCCCAAATTTAGGCTTTTGCCTAATATTTCTCTTTTCTATTCCAATATTTTTGGTATTTTGAGCATCATTTTTTGCAACTCTTCTCACAACTAGTACTAGGGAGGATGGGTGCCAAAGAGGGATGATGAAAGGGGTATTGGGCTTGTAGTATGGTTTCCAAGGAAAAGTCTTAAAGGCTCAACATTGGCTAATAAGGATTCATGTTCAAGGAGGTCATATGGGTAAAGTAGCTATCCAAAAGAAAGCCTAAAATTATCTTCCAAGTGCAACCACATCTAAGATTTTTCCTAGAGTCACACTTGGGGCAATTTCTAGATAATTGTTCATGCAAGAGAATTAAACTAAAACCTTTCCCATAAAGCATCACCCTCCAAGAGTTTCACATCATTTTCCCCAACACATCAAGAATCATAAAACAAGATAACATGAGAATCAAGAAACCAAACAAATAATGTGTAATTTATGATAAACGAGTTCTCAGCTCTAAAATTGAAATGGCCCTTTCATCTCAAAATTCATTTTCTTCAACAGCCATGCCATTGACTCAAAATAACTTAAACTTGGAATTTTTAAGTAATCTCTCAAATTATCATTGGGAAATGCCATCGGTTCGACTACAAAAGAAAAGAAAAGAAAATCACTCCTCGAGAAAGAACCATTGTATAAAGAAAACCCATATGAGTTTATTCAGTAACTACTATAAACAAAAGGTGATAATCAAAACATGGGTCAAAAACATTTTGCAATTTAAAATAATCCATCATTGGAACTAACAAATCAGCAAAAGAACTTATTCATTTCTAAACCCTACATAGCCACACACTAGCAACACAAACACTTCATGGGAGAAAACACCCAACCCCAAATAATAGAGAACATTGCCCCCAATGTAAAGGTTAAGAATAATTAAGGAAAAGAGGGCTCCCTTAATGATCTAGCGAGGGGAACAAGGAACCCAAGAGTAGATAATCTCATCAAACCACCATGAAGCAGTGTCGGATACAGAGGGCATCAATGGATCAGGTGGAAGTGTGAGTGGTTTGCTCGGTGAGGATACATGCCAACAGTTTGAGAGGGTTGTAAATTCATGATAAGAAGTCCTGTCCACCCTACCAAACCACCAAGATTGATCCACTTCATAGAGAGTGTTCATCCTTGAATGGGGTAGTCTACTTTGATATAGCTCCCCATTTGATATCACCTTAGACGGGCTGTCATAACCTATGCACCAATCATCCGGTGGGATACTACTATTTGGTACTTGGGTATCGTTATGGGCTAGTATTGTTTCACCCTAAAAATTTGTTTTGGTGATTATCTGATGTTTATATTTCATATTTAGGGAATTATGGGTTGTATGTTGGCCGTAGGTGAGGAGGAAAACATGTGCAAAGGAAAAAGTAAAGAGTGTGTGAAGTTTGTAAGTAAGTTTCAACTTTAATTGGATATATCTCTAAATATATAATGATTTAGAAGTCCTATAACCTACCAAATAAAAGGTATTTGAGTCTAGTTTATATTGAAAAAAACCACTCATCAATTGGATTTTGGAGTTGAAAGTTATGTTCGTTTAAAGATAGAACTGTCGATAGGGAAAGCGCCGTGGTAAACGGGGGCTGAGAAATGCAGGCGGCAGGCACGGGCATGTGCGAGGGCACGTTTCTATGTGTTGTGAGTTTACAGCACTTTCGACGCTTAAAACTAAGAAAATAGCATGGACATAGGTATGTTTATATTGATATAAGGCACTTTTACTTTGATTTCTGGGAAAATAAATGTTGGAGCAAAGATGTGCAAAAGAAGCCTCAAAATGCAGAAAATCAGCCAAAGTACTAGTCTCAGTACGAGCCGAACCTTGATTGTAAGAGCCGTACTGAGAACCATTATTAAAGTCAGAAGGCTGAATTGGGAAGAAGGAAACCTGTGACTCTCAGTACGAGCCGTACCACAATGGTACGAGCCATACCACAATGGTACGAGCCGTAACTAGAGTGGTGGAAATATTCAGAAGAAATTGCACAAAGGAAAACTCCTGGTATGGTTAGACTCACAATCCATGGAATCAATATACGAATCGTACCAGGAGCCATGGTGAACTTCAAAAAAATTTCAGCACTTGACAGAACTTCAGACACTATAAACAGTATGAATCATGGCAAAAATGTATGAGTCGTATCATAACACTCGTGAATTTCAGAAGATGTCAAAGTTTTCAGGGCCAAACCATGGAAGCAATGTAAAACTAGTAGGAGGAAGGTACGATCCATACTAGGACACCAAAACATAGCCAGATTTGTAGTAGCCAAGAACTTACAGCCAGCAGGTACAACCCGTACAATCCTACTACGGGTCGTAGGAAAAATTGTGGCACAGTCCGCACCATATATGGAAAACTCCCTGTTAGCTTAGGAAAATGTTTCTAATGTCTGTATAAATATCCTTTATGTTATATTTTAGTTAGGGAAGGATAGAACTGAATTATTAGATGCGTGAATAGTTACTTTTGTGAATTTTTATCATGTTTTGAGGAGCAATTCTTTGGATCAAATTCTAAATTTCTTACATCGTTCTTGATATTGTTATTAGATAATCAAATCTGATTTCCTTCCAATTTTTTATAAGTATTTAAATTATGTTTTTGTCTATGAATGCAAATTATAATCTTTCAACCATGAGACGCTAAAACCTCCACAACTATGGGTTGTGGGAACCATGCGGATTAACATACTAGGGTTGCACAATAGTGATTCAAAACCAATGCGAAAAGCTTTTATTGTATTCTCTTCATGATTAAACGTTTCTTAACGGTGTACAACGTTAGGACTTGCCTGAATTCTTTACTTTCTTGATACTAGAGAGGTAGAGATTAGAAAAAGAGAATTACAACAAAGCCTTGATCTTTACGATCACTGTATTAACTTGAGCTTTGGTTGCAGGAGAGTTAAATTTGGAACATATTGATAAGACCTGACCCTGTGATTGAGTATTGTCATCCAATAGGGATGAACCAGTCGTTTGGATGAGCCCTAGTTATATGTTCCACAAGTAAGCATTGGGATTGATCATGTGTGTATACCCCAAGTAGTTATGAACCCACGGGGAACACTTACCCTAGTTGTTTTCAAATCTTGATTTAGATGACAATTTTAATCTTTGCTTTACCATTGTTTTCTTCAAACCTAAAAATTGGAGATAACTCACCAACAAGTTCACATATCGGCATTAGTCTAGATCTTGTATATTCCCTGTGGTTTGACTCCAACCTCTTATTTGGGTTCTTTATTTACAATGTCCAATTCATACTTTGTCAGGAAGTGTGAGTTTGAACTTTATCAAAAAGTAGTGTCGTTGCCAGAGAACACGGCTAAGATTATATTAATTTCTTGTATTTGACTTTTGGTTGTTATTTCCTAAATTACGTTTTCTTTCTATTTTTGGATATCCACATGTTGTTTCTTGGTGAATGGCAAGTACTCGTCGGAGCGGAAACCCCCTGATTCCATTGGATCTCGAACTTGAACGAACATTGCGAAGGATGGAAAACCAGGAGCAAAGATATGCCCGCATAGCTGAAGAAGTTAGGCAAGCCGAGCTAGCTGGACAAGCTGCACGTCAGGATACGGAGGATGCTCAAGATGAGGTCGTGAATTCTAGTCGACATGGGAGGGGAAATAGAGGCCAAAGATATGCCCCTCAGTTCTTCGATGAAGATGACCTGTACATCGATGAAGTCGTGTCAACCGGAGCAATTGTACTACCACCACTGCCTTCTGGGCAGAATTTGACATCACGAGCACCATGATTCAATTGTTAAACATGAAAGGGGTGTTCAATGGTCATGCAGCTGACGATGCCAACCTGTACTTGATGAATTTCGTGGGAATATGCAATGCGTACAGGTTTCCTGGAGTCAGCAAAGATGCCATCAGACTCAGACTTTTCCCCTTTTCTTTGTCTCGGTAAGCCACCTTATGGTTATCGGAGTTGCCCAACGACTCCATACCAACTAGAGGGAGCTCAAGAAAGATCTCTTAGAGAGATTCTTTCCACCCTCAAGGATGCTACAACTGAAGGATGAAATTTATAACTTTTGACAACTTAAAACTAAGGCACTTCATGAAACCTGGCTGAGGTTCAAGAAGCAGTTGACAAAATGCCCAAGCCATAAGATTCTAGATGACAATTTGTTGGAAATCTTTTACAAGTCCTTAAACAACAGTACCAAAGCTGTAGCAAACACAGTGGAAGGAAGAGCACTGATGAGTCACACCTGAGAGCAAGCTGCTATAATTCTTGACAGGGTGACAAAAACAAATAGGGCATGGCACACCAGGGAGGTAGACGTAGCGGTCGGTACATATGTTGTTGGTTTGAACGTAGACCAATGTAGGAAAGAAGAAGAGTGTAACTAGGAGTTGGCTCATATGCGCAAATCGTTGGATTTTATTACTAAGCACATCATTGGACCTGGAGCCAGAAAGGTGAACGCAGTTGGGCATAAGGACTGGAGCCGGGGCTTGACCACTAAGATTTCGAGAAGGAGGCAAACTTCTTGGACAACCAGGTGGTGGGTTTCTAAGCCAACGCCAAGGTTTTGGACAAGACACTTGCAGACAAGGTTCTAGAAACCAAGGTCTGAACCAATACAGAGACAAATATAACCGGAATGGGTACAGAGACAGAAGCCAAGGTCGTGAGCGCAAAGGAGACTAGAGAAGGAATGATGGTGTTACACCCCATAAATATTTGTAGTACAACCATCGTGTGCATAAGTATATTGAGAATTATAGTGTACCACACACCCGGGAGAAGGCCTGGGTGGTGAACACACGAGCGCGTCAGTAAACGAATAGGAGGCCCAGACCGAGAGGTATGTGCGTTGGGCGCCGCGTCACGCAGCCTTTCTTAGCGCAGGCACTGGCGCGTAGTGCCCCTAGTGTAGCACGATGGGGCCGCACTGCATCTCCCCCTTCTACTACCTAGTAATATATATAAGTCCCTCCTGATGAAATTGTTTTATTAGATAAAAGTTCCCTCAGCTAAAATAGAGTGTACCCGCAAATTTCATCTAAATTTCTTCGAATTATGCCGTCAAACTCCTTCTAAAACCAAATTCACCTTAGATAACATTTTCTGGGCCTACGAAAAGGATCGCTGCATATTTATTTCATGAAAATTCACTCGATGTACTGGAACCCCGTCAAATAAAGGTTGCCGAATTTACTTTAAATTAAGTCCTAAGCGGCTACAGGCAATAGGTAAGAAATTCTACCTTCTAAATTCTCAAGAATTGATGAGTGTTTGGTTGAATTACATCAATTTGAAATTATAATTAATTCTATTGAAATATATTGTCGTTTGCCGATTATTAGTGTTAAAATAGCCTTGTTTTCTCAGCGGGAGGGCTGCAAATTGGTGAAGTTACTAACTTCAGGTTGGAATTGCTCCAGCACCTAGAAATAATCAAATAAGGTATGTAAAGGCTATCCTTTTTGGTAATTTACATTTATCATAGAGTTAATACAACCCGTTTATCTATAGTACTCTAGAGTAAACCTATTGTGGTTAGCTGCTACAAATAGAATTGAGACGACAATGATGGCATAGTGACCCTCGCCAGAATTAAACCTAGTTAGCTTGGTCTTTACATCCGACACTTGGATTGCTGGATGGTTGTTGCCTATGGGGCTATGCTCACAGGAGCGATATGATGCCCAAAGGGACCATATTGAGGCTGTATTTAGATCTAGTCATCTCTAGACTCCTCCATGCCACAATGGCATACTGACCCTCAGTCGAGATGGCTCAAATACAGTCACAAGAGCCTAGACGGCTCAGATACTATCACAGGAGCCCAAACAACTCAAGTACAGTTATAGGAGCCCAGACAGCTCAGATATAGTTACAGGATCCCAGAAGGCTCAGATATAGTTATAGGATCCTAGATGGCTCAGATACAAATATAGGAGCCCAGACGGCTTAGACACATAAACTACTATAGGAGCCTAGACGGTTCAACCCAGAAACAAGATCCTATCAGGCTCGAATAAAGTTTTAGAGGACGAGTACTCCTAAGTTACAGTATGCTTCAAATCTTTAGTAGTCCATATATTAGAAGTATGCATTGTTTGTTCTTGACAGGGTTTATGGGGGCCCATGTAGGTTATTCTATGTTTATTTTACCTTCTAGGCTTATGGGGGCCCGGTTAGGTTCTTGTTTGTGCTTATACTTGCTAGTTATATTTATATTGTGAAGCAATTCAGGTTAAATTCTTATTCTCCTTATCGATTACTTTCAGTCCTTCTATTAGATTCATTCATCTTTCATTCCTGCCTTACATATTCGGTACATATTGTACTAACGCCCATATTGGGGCATTACATGCCTGCAGGTGCGGTTAGACATGATCCAGGACCTTCCTAGCTGCCAGTCAGAGTCGGCAGCTCAGTCAGCTACTTTTCTCCAGAGTTGATAGTTAGAGGAGGTTTTTTCTTTTGATGCATAGCTTTTGGGTAGGTCGGGGCCTTATCCCGACCCTTATTCCACTCTAAGAGGCTTGCAGGCTATTGTTTCTAAGTTAATAGTTTTTGTTGGCCGTGTGGGGCCTATGTATATTATGTTTTGCATGATGGCTGTGTAGGGCCTAGTGTAGCTTATTAGTTGGCGGCTTTGTCAGCCATAGCATGAGTATGGTTGCCTATTTTTCATTCACCTATAACTAGACAACATGGTGTTCTTATTAGCCCACATTGGATCCCTTTTATCGTCTTGTTGTTGGGTTAGCTATTTTCTTCTGCAGGTGTTGTGTGCCCTTTTTAACGCCCCACCTTGGGGGGTATGACTGGCACCTTGTGCCCTATTAGGACCTGAACTGCTAGACTACTGAGCCTTAAGCACATCTGGTGCTTGGCTGGCTGTAACTTAGATTCACAGAATCAACGGGCTATATAACGGCTGTAAATATAGCCCCCGGCCGGCTGGGCCTATAGACACCTGTACTATAACATCAGCTAACAAGAATCACATACATATAGGGAAACCTATGTGGGCCGACAAGGCCACCATGCTGACTAGTTACTTCTGAATCAAAATAACAGATGCTAAACAACTACGTGACCGACAAGGTCACCACTACTAACTTGATATGGCCCCACACGGCCAACATAATCAACAGTATTAAACAACTAAACATACGCACGGCCCCACACGATCGGCACAACTAACCACAGGGAGATATATACACAATCTGCAAGCCTCTAAGAGTACTGATAAGATGGACGGGACAGGGCCCCGACCTACTCGTATTATACAACAAAAGAAAAATGATATAAACCTCTGAATATCAAGCTCCGGATGAAAAGAGCTGAGGACTCTACGCTGGATAGGATCACGAGGGATCGGCTCCTCGTCTATAGGTACCTGCAGGCAAGTAATGCAGCGCCCCAAACGAGCGTCAGTACCACTGGTACCGAGTATGTAAAG
>JACEIK010002784.1:44784-96016 GCA_018107945.1 Datura stramonium | reverse complement strand
GTCTTTCCCCGGGCCTTTTCCTAACATGTATGGCATTCAAAAACTCTTAACCAACATGCGAATAGGCCATCTACATGTCGAGAATTTACGGGGTGTAACACTTGTTGGCCTGAGGTTGTATTTACAGCCGAGATATAGCTCGTTGTTCTTCATTTGAGTTGCTGGCAAGCACCAGAGGTGCCTATGCCAAGCTAGGTCAGTCCAGGTCCCTGTTAGGCACTAAAAGCCAATCATGCCTCCTAGGGTGGGGCATGACAAACTTGGTATCCGAGAAGGTCATATCCTAGGGAGTTTGCAAGCCGTGTCAAGTATAATCTTGTCTATGGGTGTGTTGTGCAAAACATTCATAGATAGGAGGCTATGGAGCATAGTAGTGTGGTTACCCTCCTTTCTCCTCCAGTCATGCTATAGAGCTGTGTTGTATAGGGTAACTCCCTAAGCTTATGTTATTCTACTTATTTACAGACCAATGTCTGATGCACGACGGACCACGATTGGTTGGCAGCTGGATGTCGCAGTAGGAGAGAGAACTAATCGAGGGCCCCAGTCAAAATCTGCCTGATATGAGGGCGATAGGGAGACATCACCTCGATATCCCCATTATTCCCCGCCCCACCAATAGCCCTCCAAAGCAGTAGATATGCCATTACCACATCCCGCCATCCCTGTGCCATTAGATTAGGAGATTAGGAGTGTAATTTATATTTTAGTTCAGATGATGGCTACCCAGCGTCAGCCTCAGCCACTAATACTAGTTGTTGTCGAGCCCACTAAGGGGCCCGAGAGTTTGATAGTTCACGAGTTCCTTCGTTTGAGTCCTCCACAGGTTACAGGAACCGATCGAAGAGAGGATCCCCAAAACTTCATAGATCAACTACAGAGGATATTCAGGGTCATGCATGCCTCATCCAAAGAATCAGTTGAGTTAACAATGTTTCGATTGTGAGAGGTAGCAGTTTTGTGATACGAGAGTTGGGAAAGATCTCAAGGTAGATATGCACACCCACCTGTGTGCCCTAGCTTCTTTGAAGCTTTCATAGACCACTACTTTCCTGAGAGGTCCGGCAAGCTAGAGTAGAGCAGTTTTTACATCTGGAGCAAGGCAGATTGAGTGTTAGATAATATGCATTAAGATTTGATTCCCTACCTTGATATGCGCCTACATTTGTTGATACAATGCTAGTCAGGGTACACCAGTTTACTATGGGACTTGTGCAAGTTCTGTTTGTGAGAAAGAAAGATGGCTCCCTACCCATGTGTATAGATTATCGATAGTTGAATAAATTTACCATTAAGAATAAATACCCGATTCCGAGTATAGATGATTTGTTTGACCATCTGCAATGGGAGAAATATTTCTCCAATTTGAGATCCGGGTACCACCACGTTTGAGTTCGGGAGAAAGGTATCCCGAATACAGCTTTTAGGACCAGGTATGGTCATTTCGAGTTCCTAGTCATGTCCTTCAGGTTGAAAAATGCACCAGCAACATTCATGGATCTGATGAACAACATATTTAGGCAATATTTAGTCCTATTCGTGATAGTGTTCATCGATGATATTCTGGTGTACTCCCGCTCAGAAGCGGAACATAGAGATATTTGTGTACGATTACTCTAGATCCTAAGATACTTGCAGTGTTATACCCCGGAAGCCCAAAGATCAGACTCGAGAGTTGAAATAGAGAAAAGTGTAAAAATTGGCATCAGGAACAAAACGAGTTGTAGGATGACTTGTTACTGCAGCCCACGAGTCGTGATGTAACTCGCGTGGAGGTGAGTGAGGAAGTTTTGGAAGTTTTAGGAAAAAGATCTCCATGGGCGTGACAACGACTCGTGGTCAGACCCCACGAGTCATTAGGTCAGTCATGGGGTGAGGGAAAAGTAGAAGAGAAGAGTGGAGGCAATGTACATAATAGGTTGTGACCACGATTCATGGTTACGAGTAACAAGTCGTGAGACTGCCCGTTAAGAGCCCATGAGACCTATTGAGTAGTGAACCTCACAAGCCAAGCCACGAATTGTGACCTAGGACCATGAGTCGTTAGGTCCCTCATTGGGACCCCCTGACAGTTAATTTCTATGAATTTAGTCAGGACTTTTCTGTAATTCCTAAGCTCCTAGGGCCTAAACTACGACGTTTTGAGTTATGAATAGTGACTTTTAAAGGGGTTAAGTTCATTTTAGGCCTCATTCATTCATGCATTCAAGGTAGAAGACTTGAGAGGTTGATCAAGCTTAGCATTCATCAATTTCTTTTCAATTTCCTATTGAACATCTAAAGAAGAGTTAGAATCCGCTACCAACAGGTATGTAAGGTTATGAATGGGTGATTTCTTTCACACCCATTCCCAATCATTCTCTAAAGTATGAAATTATATGTCTAATATATGGGGTTTTAACCCAAATGCATGAATCTTCTATTTCTATACATGGGTATGATTTGATTATGATTATACTATTGAATTATGAAGCATGGGAAAATTTTATAATGTTTTCAATTTAAATTCATGATTGTAGTTTTATGAATTACAAGCCTATGGATGAGATGTTCATGAAAGATGAGATTTGTGATGAATATATGATGATGATAAGATATGATGATGAAAAGCATGATTTGAAGCTACCCATATCTACAATCATGTTTTCAATAATAATTGAGTATTTCTAAGTATAATAAAGCTTTGTGCAATGCTCACATGTTAAGTATGAATGATGATTTTCCCGAATTAAGCTTACCACATGGTTTTGGAGCGAAGGCTCCCAATTATGTTTTCATCTTGTGGTACATCTTGAGCTAGAGCTTCTCATATGCATGATTTCATATTTGAGAAGTACTTGATCATTGATCTTCGTCAATAGACGATGTTGAGTTTCATTATAAAATAGTGTAGAGCATATGCATGTTTTTGGGAGTAATGTCTAGCACCGAGCAGCCTATGGATCGATCACTTAGTGCCTCAGAACTATGCTCCAACGTAGGTTTATACATTATGACTTCGGGACCTCCCTTGTGAGCTACCCCTGCCAGGATGGGCCTTCAGTTTGATATCGATTTCATGGTATCGTTCTTGTCCCTTGCAAGCCTTTGGATGGCTCTACCCACTTGAGTGTGATAGTTGGAACCACGTAAGCTCTATCGTGGTATGTCGGTTAAAAGATGAGTTTCCCATTGTTCCTCATGATTTTAGATATGCATGTTTCATTACTCATGAGATTTATGTAAAAGCAGGTTTGACTCAGTGTTCAACTTTACTTATAAATGTCAGAATTCAGCTTTTAGTCAATCGATTAAGTTATGATGTTATGAAGTTATGTTATGTTATGAAAAGATCATGATTCCAGAAAGAATGCATGCAAGCCCTACTCTCAGACTCTTAATGTTTGTGTTATATTGTGCATTGTCTTTAAATGTTTTTATTTACTTTAGCGGTTTTACTTACCTTGCATAATTGATACATTCCACGTATTGACCACATACTCTATGTTGTATTATTTCATGATACAGGACACAACTCCCAGGTTCATCCCCGCTCTTAGCCATCTTGTTAGAGTTAGCATTCTTATTGTGGGTGAGTCCTCATTTCCCGAGGACTAGACTATTCAAATTTCCATTATGTATTGTAATTTCAGTTTTGTTGAGTTAGTTGGGGTCTTGTCCCATAAACTCATTATGTTTAGAGTCTTTTCAAACATATGTATGTATTCAACTTCGGATTTTGTATTCTGATGTTATGTTGAAGTTAGACTTCTACTATGAGTATCTTACTGATTATTCAGTTTGTTGATTGAGATTAGATGTATGCTTATTCCATGGGTTCAGTTGGGGTCTCTTGGGGCTCCTTGTCCCGTGTTACGATCCGGACCTCCATTCGGGTCGTGATAGGAAGCTATATGCAAAGTTCTCTAAATGTGAATTTTTGTTGAATTCCATAGCCTTCTTGTGCCATATTGTATCAGATGCGGGTATTCAGGTTGACTCACAGAAAATCGAGGCAGTTAAGACATGGCCTAGACCTACAACTCCAAATGAAGTTCGTAGTTTTCTAGGGTTAGTCGGGTACTAAAGAAGATTCATGGAAAGATTTTCTACCCTATCAGCACCATTGACGAGGTTGACTTAGAAGGCAGCCAAGTTCCACTAGACCGAGGCTTGTGAACGGAGTTTTCAGGAGTTGAAAAATAAAAGGACATCTGCACCAGTATTGGCCTTAACAGAGGGTTCAGCGGGTTATGTTTTATACTGTGATGCTTCGCGTGTTGGGTTAGGATGTGTTTTGATGCAGCACGGTAAAGTAATTGCCTATGCTTCAAGGCAGCTAAGAAAGCATGAAAAGAACTACCCTACCCATGATTTTCAGTTAGCTGTTGTGGTTCATGCCTTAAAAATATGGAGGAATTATTTATATGGCGTGCACTTGGATATATTTACTGATCACAAAAGCCTCCAATACATTTTCATGCAAAAAGAGCTGAATTTGCTCCAGCGCCATTGGCTAGAATTGTTGAAAGACTACGATGTGAACATCTTGTATCACTCAGGGAAGGATAATATCATAGCTGATGCCCTTAGCTACAGATCCATGGGCAGTTTAGTACATCTGAGGCCAGAACAATGGGAAATGGCTCGAGAATTGCACTGGCTAGCCAGCTTATTAATATGGGTAGTGGTTTCAAAGGATAATGGGGCTATAATTCAGAATATAGCAGTACCATCCCTGCTTGTTGAGGTGAAAGGGCGCAGTATGAGGACCCTAACCTAGTAAAACTTAGAAATAAGGTTCAACAAGGTGAGTTAATGGCCTTCGAGTTAACGGAAGATGGAGTCTTGAGATTCAGAGGTCGCCTCTGCGTTCCAGATGGAGTAGGGTTCCGCCAGCAGATCATGAAAGAAGTACATTACTCTCGTTACTCTCTACATCAAGGTTCGACGATGATGTACCATGAAATAAAAGAGGTATAATGGTGGCCTAGAATGAAGAAGGGTGTAGCCGAATTTGTAGCACAGAATCCTAATTGTCAGCAGGTAAAAGTTGAACATCAGAAACCTTGCAGACTAACTCATGAGATGGTTGTACCTATTTGTAAATATAAGGTAGTTAATATGGACTTTGTGGCATGGTTACCTCATACCATACGCAAATTTGACTCTATTTGGGTTATTACCGATAGTTTGACAAAATCAGCTCACTTCTTACTAGTCTGGACAACATTTTCAGTCGATGATGATGCTGAATTATATATTAAAGAGATAGTTCGATTGCATGGTGTCCCAACATCTATCATTTCTAACAGAGGGGCATAATTTACAGCTAGGTTTTGGCAATCATTTCAGAAAGGTTTGGGGACACAAGTTAATTTGAGTACAGCTTTTCATCCCAGACATACAGCCAGGAAGAGTGCACCATTCAGACACTCAAGGACATGTTGTGGGCGTGTGTGCTAGATTTTGAGGGAGCTGTGACAAGAATTTACTCTTATTGAATTTGCATACAATAACAATTATCATTTTTCTATTCATATAGGGCTGTATGAGGCTTTATACAGGCAGAAATGCAGGTCCCCCATAGGCTGGTGTGAAGTTGGCGAGGCCGAGTTGATTGGACTTGATATAATCCATCAGTCAGAAGAAAAGGTGAAACTTATCAGAGAATGCTTGATAAAGCCCAGAGTTATCAAAAGTCCTATTCCAATCTTTGGCGTAGAGACATAGAATTCAATGTTGATGATTGGGTATTTCTTAAAGTTTCTCCCATGAAGGGCGTAATGAGGTTTGGCAAGAAGGGCAAGCTTAGCCCTAGATTCATTGGACTGTATCGGATCCTTCGGAGAATAGGCCGAGTGGCATATGAGTTAGATCTTTCTTCAGAGATGGAGTCTGCTAATCTAGTCTTTCATGTGTCAATGCTCCAAAAGTGTATAGGGGACCCGTCTTGGGTTGTTCCAGTCAAGGATGTTCAAGTTACTAAGGAGTTGTCTTACAAAGAGACTCCAGTTGCTATACTAGATAGACATGTTCGTAGACTAAGAACTAAAGATGTAGCCTCCATTAAGGTCTTATGGAGGAACAGAAATATAGAGAAAATGACTTGGGACGCTAAGCATGACATGAGGGCTAGATATCCTCACTTATTCTAGACCTGATACAGATTATATAGTAGAGGTGAGACTGTTGTTCGGATGGTATTCTATTGCTTATATTACTAATATTTTTCAGATATTCACTTCTATGTGTGGGATAGTTGGTTATAGCGTCTTGTGAGATGCCTATGTTGGATTTCTCTGCGTTTCAGGTTTTCAGATAGTCTAGATTATAGACGAGACTCTGCCAAAATTTTTCTGGAAATACTTAAGAAGGTGAAGCCTTTAGAGCCTAAAGACTACATTCGAGGACAAATATTCCTAAGGGGGATGATGTTACACCCCATAAATTTTCATAGTACGACCGTCGTGTGCATAAGTATATTGAGAATTATAGCATACCACACACCCGGGAGAAGGCCCGGAGGGTGAACACATGAGTGTGTCGTTAAATAGAAAGGAGGTCGAGATCGGGAGGCCGGCGCGTTGGGCGCCGCATCCCGCAGCCTGCCTTGGCGCAAGCACTGGTGTGTCGCGCCCCTAGTGTAGTGCAATGGGGGGGGGGGCGCTGCATACCCCCTTTCAATCGCCTAGTAATATATATAAGTCCCTCCTGATGAAATCGTTTCATTAGATAAAAGTTCCCTGGGCTAAAACAGAGCGTACCTACAAATTTCATCTAAATTTCATTGAATTACACTGTCAAACTTCCTCTAAACACAAATTTGTCTTGGATTACAGGTTCTAGGCCAACAAGAAGCATCACTACAGAGTTATTTTATAAAAACTCGCTCGGTGTACCAGAACCCCGTCGAATAAAGGTTGTCAAATTTAGTTTAAATTGAGTCCTAAGCATCTACAGGCAATAGTTAGCAATTCTACTTTCCAAATTCTCAAGAATTGGCGAGATTTTGGCTAAATTACTTGAAATTGAAGTTATAGTTAATTCTATTGAAATATGTTGTTGTTTGCCGATTATTATTATTGAAAATGCCTCGTTTTGTCAGTGTGAGTGCAACAAATTGGTGAAATTACTGACTTCAGGTTGGAATTGCTCGAGCGCCTAGAAATCATCGAATATGGTATGTTAAGGCTATCCTTTTTAGAAAGTTACGTTCGTCATAGATTTAATACAACCTGTTTATCTATAGTACTCCAGAGTAAACCTATTGTAGTTAGTTGCTACAAATAGAATTGAGACGGCAATGATGACATAGTAACCCTCATCAAAATTAAACCTTGTTAGCTTGGTCTCTATATATGAAACTTGGATTGCTGGAAAGTTATTGCCTATGGGGCTATGCTCATAGGAGAGATATGATGTTCAAAGGGACCAAATTGACGCTGTAAGGGCTATATTAAGGTCTAGTCACCTCCAGACTCCTCCATGCTGCAGTGGCATCTCGACCCTTAATCGAGCCAAGGCTCGACGTCTAGATACAGGAGCCCAGATGGCTCAGATATAGTCAGAAGAGCCCAGATAGCTCAGATACAGATACAAGAGCCCAGATGGCTCAGATATAGTCAAAGGAGCCCAGAAGGATCAGATATAGTCACAGGACCCCAGACGGCTTAGATACAGTTACAAGAGCCCAAACAGCTCAAATACAGTTATTGGAGCCCAGATAGCTCAGATACACATACAGGAGCCCAGACGGCTCCAACACATATACAGTTATAGGAGCCTAGATGGATCCACCCAGAAACAGGAGCCTATAAGGCTCGGATACAGTTTTAGAGGATGAGTACTCCTAAGTTACAGTATGCTTCAAATCTTTAGTAGTCCAGATATGGAAGTGTGCATTGTTTGTACCTATCAGGGCTTATGGGGTCCCAAGTAGGTTATTTTGTGTTGATTGTACCTTCTAGGCTTATGGGGGCCCGGTTAGGTTCTTGTTCATGGTTATACTTGCTAGTTATATTTCGTATTGTGAAGTTATTCAGCTTAAATTCGTATTCTCCTTATTAATTACTTTCAGCCCTTCTATTAGCTCTATTCAACTTTCATTTCTGCGTTACATATTTGGTACATATTGTACTGATGCCCATCTTTGGGGAACTGCATTACTTGCATGCAGGTGCGTTTAGATGTGATCCAGGACCTTCCTAGCTACCATTCAGAGTCAACTGCTCATTCAGCTCCTTTTCTTTGGAGTTGATAGTTAGAGGAGGTTTGTTCTGCTGATGTATAGCTTTTGGGTAGGTCGGGGCCCTATACCAGCTCTTATTCCATTCTTAGAGGCATACAAGCTATGGTTTCTTTGTTGATAGTTTTTGTTGGCCGTGTAGGGCCTATGTATATTATGTTTTGCATGATGGCCATGTGGGGCCTAGTGTAGCTGCTTAGCTGGCGGCCTTGTCGGCCATAGTATGAGTAAGATTGCCTATTTTGCATTTAGCTATAACTAGACAGTATGATGGTCTTGTCAGCCCGCATATGATCCCTTTTATCGTCTTGTTGTGGTGTTAGATGTTTTCTTCTACAGGTGTTGCGTGACCTTGTTGGCCTAAGAATGTGTTTACAACCGAGTTATAGATTGTTATTTGCTTATTTGAGTTGCTGGAAAGCACCAAAGGTTCCTATTCCTAGCCAGGTAAATCCAGGTCCCAGTTTGGCACTAGGTGCTAGTCATGCCCCCAAGGTGGGGTGTGACACATGGCTACCGCAATGACCAAGCTGGAGTGTACGTGCCTCCTAATGCACGTTAGGGAGAAGCTGAACAGTCAAAGTTAGAGAGCATGATGGTTGAGATGCTGAAAAAGGTGAGGTCCACTGATGATAAGTTGAAAGACATCCGTAGTGATATATCAAGCATGGGTTAGAGAGTGGAGTCATATACGATGGCTATCAAGAAGATTGAATAGCAGCTAGGGCAACTATCAACATCCATGAACCCTAGGCAAAAGGGTACGCTACCTAGGAACACAGTCCAAAATCCAAAGAATGATGGTTACCATATGGCTATGGTGACTAGGAGTGGAAAGACTATAGTTGACCCCCCTCTACCGGTTGTAGTTGAAAGGAATAAAGAAAGCGTGACTGAAGATGATGACAATGTCACTGAGAAGGAACATAATGAGGATGTTGAATTGCTTGTGGTCCCAATTGGTGAAAAAGGGCCTGAAGTTGAACAAGGAGCAATGCAAATTTACAAGGCTATTCCGTGACCACCGCCACCGTTCCCCAAAAAATGAAGAAGAAGGCGGAGAATGGTAAGTTTCTCAAATTCTTGTCAATGCTCAAACAGTTATCTATGAACATACCATTGGCCGAGGCATTGGAATAAATGCCAGAATATGCCAAGTTTATGAAGGACCTTGTGACGAAGAAGAGGTCCGTGAGTTATGAGCCCGTTGATAATGTACACCATTATAGTGCCATAGCTTTATGGGTCTTGGCCCAGAAAAAGGAAGATCTAGGTGTTTTTACCATTCCATGCACAATTGGCGATGTTAAGTTCTCAAGGGAACTCTGTGATCTGGGAGCAAGCATCAATCTAATGCCATTGGTTGTGTTTAAGTATTTGGTATATGGAGCCCCCACATGGACTACCATGCGACTGCTGATGGCCGATAGAACTGTGAAGAAGCCTGTGGGGATCCTGTTCGATGAGCTCATGAAAGTTGACAGATTTATATTCCTAGAAGACTTCGTGATCCTTGGTTGCGAGGTTGATTATGAGGTCCCTATCATTTTGGGACGACCATTCCTTGTTGCTATGAGGACCTTAGTAGATGTGGAGGATGGCTAGTTGAATTTTAGAATAAATAAGGAAGAGTTGACCTTCAATATCTGTCGGTCAATGAAGCAACCAAAGAAATATAGACTTGTCTCAGTGATAGAAGATGAATCCGAGTTCCTTGACGAAGTTTTGGTAGTCAAGAGACTTGTGTCGTGCCACGACATTATATCAGGCGCTTCTTGGGAGGCAACCCAAGTGGTAGCTTGGTGAATTCTGAGTAACGAAGCCACCTACATCTTGCCGCGATGTTAAATCAAGCGCTTCTTGAGAGGCAACCCAAATGAATTAACTAATGTGTTTTTAGTGTGCAGGGAAAACAAAAATAGGTGGCATAAAAATTGCTGAAGAGGCAGGTGCAACAGTTCTCAGTACGACGCATGAGAGGTTTGTATGAGTCGTAGCATGAGTCGTGCTGAGAATCAAAGATATAATTCTATGCATGAGTTCAGGGCACGGTTGGTCCTACGACTCGTGGTACAAGTCGTGACAGGTCAAAATTGTAAAAACACCCGATTCAGCCCGGATTTTTCAAATTTTCCCTATAAACTATTTAAACTCGAAACAAAATATACCCTTCTCCCACACACTAAAAACCGAAGTCACGACCAAGAATCATGACTCCCTTACACCCTTAACTAAAAATCAAAGATCAATCGAGCAATTTCTTACTCAATCAGTTTCTTCCAACCCTATTTTTTGACTACCAGTCCAAGTAAGCAGTTATCAAGTAAGTATATTGCTTAGAATTTGATAAAAATGTATGCTTGATGTAACTGCGCTAAACCCCCTGTGAGTCCTCATTATTTCTTGAGAAATTCGAAAAAAGCAATGACCAGGGGTGTGATTAAGCCATGTGTGACTGGGAAAGAACTCAAAGTTGATGAAATTATTCACTGAACCATTAATAATGGAGTTAAGGGTAGTGATTAATAAAGGGAGGGATGAGTAGTTGTAAAATGGGTTAAAATACATTCCTAGACCTAGGGAATTCTTAGTACCCAAATTGTAAAATAGGACTCCCTGTAAACTGAACCAAAATCGAGGTAGGGACAGGCTTCACGAGACTTTTATGTCTCGTGGTTACATACTACGACTCATAGGATAGCTCGTTGGAACTATCCCAAGCCAAATATAAAAATACATAGGGTACGAATCCTAGTACGGCTTGTGGTTTACTACTACGAGTAGTACCTAGCAGTTGTACCAAAAATTTGGAGAGGGTCAAGTCCACAAGTGACAGTACGATCCTTCCTACAACTCATGAAATCGACTTATGGGTCATACCACGAGTTGTGGAAAAATACAGAAAAATTGGTGAATGGGGGTATCCTTATACCACTCATGGTACGAGTCGTACTTTAGCGACAAAGAATTGACCTGAGACATTACGGGTCTTAGTACGAATTATAACTCTAAGGTATGATTTGTACTGTTGAGCTGTGATAAACTTCAGAGGGCTTACTTCTTGCTTTTTTTTCTTTATAATGGAATTCTAACCCTCTTTCTGTATAGGTACAATGACACTGAAGTGCAAAGCATCAAAGAAAAATGCATGGAAGACACTACATGATGAAACCTCTAAATCAGATCAAGCAGGCATCTCCCCTAGTCATTCAGTAGAGGAGTATAGGGTCGATACATGCGGACACTGACGGGACCCGAACCACTAGGGCGAAGGCCAAAGCCCAAGATGTGGTAGCTACTACCACATCTACCGGAGCTCCCTAGTCTGAGGAGGGAGTTGAGGAAAGAGCTCAAGAGTCGGAAGCGACTCTAATGTAGAAGAGGGGTCTGAGGAGACCTAATCCAGAGAGGCAAGTAGCGGTGCTGGTTAAGAAGAGGAGGCAGCAAATGCTGAGCAGGAGCAGCCTCCGCCTAGGGGGAAAAATACTATCAAGTGGAGAGTGCCAAGAGCTTAGGAGATATAAGAGTAGGACATTACTCTCACCGCCAAAAACAAACCTAGGCGGAGCACTCAAGAATAGCCACGGATCCTCACAAATTCATTGAACAAGGTGGAAGAGATGAATAGGATATTCTATTTCTATGGCTTTAAGTGAATGGCTAGGGCTCCAGACCAGTACACTCCAGAAAATTTTCGGGAGTTCTATACCGACTATTTGGCAACTATGGAGCATAAGGCCAAAGAGGAGCAGAAGTGTAAAGATCAACCCAAATTGGATAGTGTTCTTATCAGAGATCTAGAGGTTGACATATTTGGGCACACCATTGATCGGATACTATATGGGCCCCAGTTCTTGCCTCCACATGTTTTGCCAGAATATGAGTATCGAGTAGAGGCATTGAAACAAATCAAGTAGCTGGGTTTCGAGGAGAGGAGGAGGCAGATACAGTGGTTGTTTGGCGTTATTGCGAAGGACAAAGAGCAAACAGAGTGGATCACTAGTGGAAAGCAGGTTACGAAGAAATCTCTTAACTTTATAGCAAAGGCCTACTGGACGTTAGTTCACCACCGGTTGGCACCAAAGGTCGATGACAACACCCTCAATGCGGATAGAGTAGCTCTGGTGGCATATATCATGTCCAGATACCCCCATCAACTTTCTAAGGGTCATCGCAGAGGAGATTCGAGATCGGTCCATGGGATTGAGCACTGCTATCCCATTCTCGGGCCTCATCTTTAAATTATGCATACAGGCAGGCATCATGGTGCATCGGGGTGAGGAGCGCTTCATTGGAGGATAGAAGATAGCTGATATTGGCCTTATCCGGGATGAAATGAACCTAGTGAGATGGGCCCAACTTTCAACTGCCATTCCACTGACTCAACCTATTGGGGGAGGATAGGTGAATGCCCACACCTCACAGGTGCAGGGCAAGACACCGGCTATAGATGCCGGTAATTTAGATGCAGCTCCCAACACTTCTGTTGCACCACATACCAACCTCCTGAGTTAGACCCCACCTGGATACGTCCTAGTGCCCCGGGATTTTCTCCAGAAGTTGGCCAAAAGACTAACCATGGCCGAAAGAAAGATATAATCAATGATGTAGAATTTCAAGCGCTTGGTAAAAGCTAAGATTGAGACAGCTGCACAGGCCTTGTATGCCCGACTTGATGGGTTTGAGTGTCGAATCAATATGAGCATGACTGAGCAAACAGATACAGGTAGCCTCCGTGAGGAGTTGGGGGTTCTTCGGACATAAGTGGCCGAGCTATCATCACGACAACTACCAGTCATAGTAGCCCCTACTCTTCTAGACCTCGATGAGGACATAGATGAGGAGCTTAATCTGGTGGCCTACTGGGAGCCCACAACAGCAGGGAAAGAGAAAGGGAAGAAGAGGGTCTCTGAGGATGTTGGAGAGGAGACCCCGAGAAAGAGAAAGAAAAGAGAGAAAAGAGAAAGCAAGCAAGCATGAGTAATGAACTAGAGGAGCAGGTAGCTCCACCATGGCCCAAATTGAGCTTGCCAGTGGCAGGGACCTTTCGGGAGAGCAACATTAAGCACCGACCATTCCAGAGGCCGTAGAGGCAGCAGAGATTACTAAGGGGGTAGCCACTCCCCTTGTTGACCGACCAGTGAGTGTGTCGCCCGCCACTAATGCCACGTTTACAACGTAAGCGCCTCCTCCGCAAGATGATAGGAGCGCTTAGAGCGCCGCAAGTATGTTCCCTTCCCTCTATACTAACATTCTATTATTTGGGGACAAAGCATGCTTTTGGAAAAGGGGAGGGGTTGTACTTGTAATTTTTGAGGATTTTGATTCGTCCGAGGGTTTTTCTTACCGTATTTGTTTTCCTCGGGCATGCTATCTTGTAGAACCGACATGTTTAGAATTTTATTTTTGTGTGATTTTTGTTTAATTATAAAGTATCTTAGGAGTACTTAGCCAATAAAGTGCACTAGATTTTATATTTTTGAAAAATGGACCATGTTAAAATTTTTTGATGAATTAGTTGTGTACTTGTGATTGCAAGCATGGTTTCTGTGGATCTTTTTATGTAATTTAGTTTATTAGCATGAGTAATTTTTATTAAGCCATGAATAAACCGGACATGTGTAGTGAATATAAATCATGTACGATGAGTGAGTGAGGTCTGATACTTAGTTAAATACTGTGTAGAGGATCTAGAACTTGTCCAATTGGTCATTGCAGAGGTTTTAGGATGGTTGGTTAGGAAAGGATCATAGGACGTTCTTGTTGAGCCCATTTTTAGCCTAAATAACCCTATCAAAATCATCTGATTCCCTTGATCCAAATTTTTGTTCCTTAAATAGATTATTTTTCTTTGATCAACCAGTAAACTATACCATGTTTATAATTAACCTGTGTTGGCCTTGGTCCCTCCATGGACATTGTGAACCTCAACATATGATAAATGCCTAAGTTGAGGGTGGATAGAGTAGGGTAACATAAAGATTGGGAAAGTGAAAAAGGGAGAGAAAAGAGAAAACATTAGGTGTGGCGTGAGAAAATTAAAAAAAGAGAAAGAAAAGTTGAAAAAGAAAATACAAAAAGAGAATAATGCATGAAAAAGTTTGAAAACACACCACACTCATACAAGTGCATAAATAGTGTGAAAAGGGAGGAAAAAGTAAGAGAAAAAGAAAAAAGGGTGGAAAAGTGAAGAATGGAGCCACATGTATGTAGTGCCAAAGAGGGATTTTAGTCACTCAAAAATTTTCATATCTACCTTACCCAACCCGAAAGCCCACATTAAAAGCCAAAGCAAGTCCTATAGTGATCCTAACCTAACCATCTGACAGAACGAAGTAGAAAAATAAGGGCAAGCCTATGGTATATAATATGCAATATTTGGAACTTCTTTGTGAGAGTGAGAGTCTCGCTTATTCAGTCCCATGCCATATATTTTTCTATATCTGTGAGTGCGGGACTTCGTTTGCTGTGAGGGTACATGGTTTGTGTTTAACATTACAAGTGATCTGTGTGAAAAGCATTGGTGATGACTTGACTACCTATTAATAGCTAGATGACATGTCTTGATCCATGTTTATCATGTTTTGTTGTTTCTTGTAGTGCATGTGCTAATTTGTTTCATGGGAAAAGGGTTAAAAGCTTTTAGAGTTACAGTGCAAATTTTGTTTGATATTGGATATAGTTTCCTAGGTTTATTTTCTAGTTAAACATTGTGTTTTGTGTTTCTTTTTCTTTGCTTGAGGACATGCAATAGTCTTAAGTTGAGGGTGTTGATGTGTTGTGAGTTTACAACACTTTCGATGCTTAAAACTGAGAAAATAGCATGGACATAGGTATGCTTATATGGAAATAAGATGGACATAGGTATGCTTATATGGAAATAAGGAACTTTACTTTGATTTTAAGGAAAATAAGTGTTGAGCAAAGATGTGCAAAAGAAGCCTTAAAAATGCGTAAAATCGCCCAAAGTACCGCCTCAATATGAGCCATACTCTGATTGTACGAGAGGTACTACGAACCATGATGAAAGCTAGAAGGCTTAATTGGGAAGAAGGCACCTATGACTTCAATACGAGTCGTATCACGGTACGAGCCGTGAATCGAGTTGTGGAAATATTCGGCAAATTGCACAAAGGCAAACTCCTGGTACTGATGGACTCACAAATCATGGAATCAATGTACGAATTGTACTAGAGCCATGGTGAACTTAAGGAGATTTATACTTGCGTAACTTCATACACAATAAACAAGCATTTGAATATGGCAAAAGGTACGAGTCGTATCACAACACTTGTGAAGAATTTTAAGATGTAATAAAGTTGTCGTGAAAACCGCAAAAGCAATGTACGACTCAGTGAGGAAGGTACGAGTTGTACCACACCAACACTTAGCAAGATCTCGTAGCAACCAAGAACTTACGGACAACAGTACGATCCGTACAATCGTGCTACGGTCGTAGTACAAATCGTGGCATAGTCTCGTACTAGATAATGAAAACTCCCCTCGTTAGCTTAGGAAAATGTCTATATAAATATCTTTTATGCTTTATTTTAGTTAGTGAAGTATGTAACTGAGTTATTAGACATTTGAATAGTTGAGCTTTTGTGAATTTTTATCGAGTTTTGGTGAGCAATTCTTGGGATCAAATTCTTGATTTCTTACATCATTCTTGAGGTTGTTCATAGATAATCAAATATGACTTCCTTCCAATCAAGGTTTAGTATTTAAATTATGTGTTTTTCTATGAATGCAAATTATAATCTTACAACTATGAGGCTAAAACCTCCACAACTAGGGGGTTGTAGGAACCATGGCTGATTAACAAAATAGGTTGCACAAGAGTGATTCAAAACCAATGTGAAAATCGTATATTGTATTCTTCTTCATGTTTAAACGCTTTCTTAATGGTGTACAACATTAGACTTGCCTAAATTTCATTTCCTTGATCCTAGAGAGGCAGAGATTAGGAAAGAGAATTTTCATAACAAATCCTTCATCTTTACAATCACTGTACTAACTTGAGTTGTGGTCGCAGAAGAGTTAAATTTGGAACATATTCATAATGGTTAGCTTAAAATCAAGCCATGACCCGACTTGCGTGATTGAGTATAGTCATCCAATAGGGATGAATCGCCTATTTGGATGAACCCTAGTTATCGGGCTTCTACAAGTTAGCATTGAGATTGATCACGCCTCGTACCCGAAGTAGTTATGAACCCATGGGGAACACTTACCCTAGTTTTTTCCAAATCTTGATTTATATCACAATTTTAATCTTTACTTTACCATTGTTTTATTTAAACCCCCAAATTGGAGATAATTCACCAACAAGTTAAATTACCGACCTTAGTCTAGATCTTCCATATTCCTCGGGGTTCGACCTCAACCTCTTAGTTGGGTCTTTATTGACAACCTCCGCTTCATATTTTTCATGAAGTGTGAGTTGGAGTGTTATAAGTTGAAGTACTTTAGCTAAAAAGCTCATTTCTACTCCATTTCACCTCATCTTTTTTTAGAATTCATAGAATTAATAGCCCTATGACATGGTGAAAAGATATCCCAATTAAGAAACTTCACTCTTGTCTCTTTAGGCTTGAGAAGATAACCTCGAAGAAATTCATGGCTTGTACATGTATTTTTATTGATTATGGTGCGCTGCGTTTTTTTTAGTCGGTTCTATGCAGAAAAGAGCAGGAGTCTACTCCTACTTTAGCTAATAACATCTTCAAGAAAGGGTAAGTAATTCTCTTTTTTACTTTCTTGAGTATATGAGGTCAAAATTTGGAGAATGTTGTAGCATTGTGTTGTTCTTTCTTTGCGTGTTTCAGGCGTGCTTCTCGCTCAATTTTTTGAGAACATTGGTGAAGTGATGTTGATTTTGTTGTGTTTGTAAATTGTACTTTTGAAGGATCCTTAAGGTGTATGCTTGAAAGGAAGGTTTTCGTCAAAATTGTAGTCGATGTACTAAGATATGTAAAGACGTCCCTTTCCTTGTTTTTCAAGCATGAAACTAAGTCACTGAAAGGATCAATATTCCTATGTTTTTAAAGTCATATGGAGGCATGTATGATTCCTTTCAAAGGGTTGGAAGTACTTGGCATAAATCTTGAATCGTTAAGATGGTTGAAGAGAACAAATGCGAAGCAAAAAGACGTAAGTTTTATATGATTGTTGTCGTAGTTAACGTGGGTACCACGAGCTGGTCCTTTTCAGTATATTTTATATGTGATATTGAATATATGTTAATATCTTGTCACTTAGTGAAATTGGTAAGAAATGCTAAGACGAAATGTGATTGAACTTAAGCTAAGAATATGACATACTAAGCCGATTGAGGGTAAACAAGATTATTGAAATGATGCTTTCATAATATGGTTATTCCCTCCTATATTTTTATGTTTTTAAAGTGCTTAAGGTAAAATGGAGATTTTATGTTTCCCCTACTTAAAGCTAAGCAAGCGCCACATAATGAAAAAGTTAAGTCGATAGGATGTTAATGAGGAAAGCGTGCATAATTTGTTAATCTTTTTGTGAAGTTATCAAAAGGGAATATAAGAGTAAATGTTAGACTTTTTAAGGTAATATGTGATTCATATGCTCTCTGGCCATAATTTCTTTCTAGAACCTTTGAACAACGTTAAATATAAGCAAGACTAGGTTTAGCAGATAAAGTTGTCAACAGGTAAAGAGGTAAGTGTATGTAAGAATTGATGGAAAAATGACCATGAGAGTAATTACTTGAGTGCAGAGTAAATCATGTTTGGGAAAGAAGTTATGATGAATAAGGAAATGAGCTAAAGGTTATTAACTTAGATGATACTTCAAGCTACGATTGTGAATAATCTAAACAAACAAATTTAGAAGATTAACCCCCGTTCTAAAGACGTTTAGTAAAAGAGTTATAAATAAAGTTGTTTCTATTCAATATGTGTTAAGTTGATGAATGTCCAAGAAAGTGTTAACTTCTCATGAAATGATTAGAATCGAATGTTATTGAGATAGTAACTCAAGTTAAAGAGAAGTTTTTCCTTATGTTCTTAAACGATTTTTTTAAGTTATCCATTCTAGTGTTGAAATTATCTTTCAAATATTAGAGGGTTATCCCAAAGCTTCTAAGATACGCATAGTGATGCCTAGATTTCTTAAGCTTCGCTAATTACAAAGTTGTGTAAGTTAATCCAAGATCGCCCAATTACGACTATAAGTATTTTTTCCTATAACATAACACTTAGAGAGTTTATGAGTTCCAAAGCATGAACAAATCCCAATCTCGCATTCTTAAGCAGGCCTTCATGTACCTAAGTCATTTTTATGTGTTATGCTATTCTAGAAGTTTTCAAGAGATCATATTTCAAGAATCATGCTAATGTCTCGCTCAAGTATTTGCAGCTTGCATACAAGTCTAAAAACTCAAGTCTTTATAAGTCTTTCTAGTGAGAAGTCTTAAAGTATATGATTTTCATGTTATAATACACAGTTGAATTCTTTCAATTATATTCAAGTCATACATCTTTATGTTTAGCTCTTGTTGAGTTATCATTTGAATTTTCTAAATTTAGAGGAGAGATTCTCCTATGTACCAATGTTCCTAATGTCTAAGTAAGTATAAGCACGTGCTATGATAATGATCGCTTAAGATCAAAATTTTTAATACTATGAAGTCTCCTTTGTGAGGTCACTTGGTTAAGTAAATACGAAGCAGGCCGTTATACTTAAATCTCATATGTTGTATGTTTGTAGTTCCGGCCTCTCACCTCTGTAGTATATGCTAAGCGTTATGAAAATAATTCCAAGTTCCAAGTTATAATTTCAATGTTTTCCCCGCAAATAAGACAAATGAACTAAGAATTATATGTGCTCATCAACGTGATACAAGTTTGATAATATATCCCAAGATATAGTTGTCGATACATATAAAGGAACCACCCTATGAGCAAGATATGTAGTTCCCAAATGTTAAAATATTGTATATAAATGAGAATCTATGTGCTTCCACTCAAGAAATACGTTAAATTGGTATGATTATTTTCGTAGGACATGCTTATAAGCCTACTAAAGTTCTTATGTTGTCTACCTCCTGAAGGTCCGTCGATTCACTGAGTTGACATGTTTATATATAATTTGACATCTTTATGTGATATATGTGCATATTTGCTAATTTTACATGGTATATGTGCTCACTTGCATTGATGGGTTACGAAAGAGGCCTATTCCGGCCATAGATTTAGTATTTATCATTTCAATGCCATATTTGTTAAATAGACTCAATATAAGCCCTATCCGCCTCCATTTATGATTATGATTGAGAATATTTTTATTTTACCCTGCAGATGGGACACCGCCTTAGATATTTTGTTTTACCCCGATGTGGTAAACCTGGCCGCGATATTTTTATTTTACCTGGGTATGGTACACTCGGCCGGGAGATATTTATTTCACTTCTGTGATGGTACACCGACCGGAAATATTTTACTTTACCCCGATATTGTACAATCGATTGGAGGCATTTTTATATGGCTTTTTATGGTTGGTCGCCGCTACATTGATGCTTATAGTTCTTCTTGTGCATTACTTGGTTGCATTTGCACTTTAGTATCGACTCTATTGTTAGGTTTACGTCTAGGATTCCGTGTTATTACTATTCCTTAATTTTTGGCTCGCTTATCATTGTTATTATATATTTACAATTTTCTACCTTACATACCAAGACATTTCATTCGTACCGAAGTCCCCTTGCTTGGGGGGACTCGCATTCGTGCCGCAGTGTAGGCAGAGAATGGGATTGCTAGTTGCAAGAGTGCTTCATGAGATAAGCGGATGTGTTGGTATGCTCCTTTCTTTCTGTAGTTAGGCTTAGGTATTTTAGCCGATTTTAGTTGGAAGCATTTTGTAGTTCTGAGTCTCTGGTTCCGACCATTAGTTCAGCTTTACTCATTAGAGGCTTTGTGACTTAGTATGTATTATTCATTTTGTGGCCTAGTCGGCTTTGCATTGCTTAGTTTAGCATAGTCTTGGTCTTACCGGCATTTCAGTTATTTTTGTGGAAGTTGAGACCTTATGGGTCCGTATGTTCACTCCAATTGATTGTGACAAGTATATCTCGCATTGATATCCTTCGATGGCGCTGCCCTTGCGCTGTCGTTCGCCCTTATGGCTACCACTTTACATCTGCAAACACTTCAACTCTCACACATAAACCTCCCAATTTTTCAATAACCGGTTTCATGACATTTTTAATAGCTTTCATCGAATCATCGAGGGAATAGCGTTCCCAATTTCAACAATTGAGCATTATGAGCCCTAGCCTTATGTGTTATCTACAGTATTCCCATCGTTGATGATGAGGTAGCCCTGTTTTTTGGTGATGAAACTATTGTATTTTCATGGGGCCTTAAAAGTGAAGGAGTTGCCGGTTCCATGGCCAACTTGGGACGTTTTTTGAACTTGGGGCATCCTTGTCCTGCTTTAGTGGCAAGAGCAATCACCTCACTCCTCACTATTTTTTCCAATGGCTCGAATAGGGATAATTGGCATGAAGGCAAAGAAGTCTGATGAAATGATGGGGCATAGAAGCGTTTCTTTGCCTCATGCTCCTTTTGAATTCCTTAGAAATAATCTCCCCCACATTTATGTGTCTTTGATCCATGATGAATGCCACTAGGATTGCGCCTCACGGGCACATGAGTTGTGATCTTGGAGGAAATTATACGAGCACATACCAAATTGAGCCATATTTTTGCTTCAAACTTGAGATCATGTCGGGTGAATCATGCTCTTTGTTATAGCCCAATACGGCTTACCCACATAATTATCTCGACTCACACATTCAAATTTATCATCTTTGTCGTCCAATTTTTGAAATCTCGACTTGGAGTCATTAAGCTCTAAGAAATAGAGTTTATTTCTCTGTGGTAACGGGAACTTCTTGACCCCATATCGAAGATCAATGATAAACATGGCATCTTATCAACTCTTCCTTTATGTTTCAAGGTGTCCTATCATGCCCTATAAGAGTCATAAAACTCCCTCACCAACTCAAAGAAAATAAGGATCCAAGGGTATTGCAGCGCTCCCTGGGCCTCGAATTTGAAATTGATCATAAATATCCTAAAGTCCTCTGCGTGAGCGTCACTCTCAAATTGAGCTTCTCGCAGTTGATAGATCGGTGCTCCTTACATTTAACATAATAATTATTTATTTTATTAAGCCCATAGAGGAGTTGAGTAATCCGCATTTCCTCATCTACTCCGCACTGAACTGTGGTACCGCTTATTGGTGTTTTCCCTTTGCTACATTGTCGAGAGGTGGACATAATGCCGCAAATAAATGTTAGTTCCGCAACAAAACACCAAAGAGAAATCACAGCTATGCTAAGATATGAACAAAACTCTAAGGATTAGATGACCAATAAGCTTCAAATAGTGAAAGCAAGCATCCGTAGCACCGACTTCCACTCAAGCAAATACATGTTGGTGGTAACCAAAAGCTAATGAAAGTCATAGGTTTGGGCAGCTTCTCTAATCAAAACCGTTATCCCTATGGTGCTACACTAGCATTTCTCTGGTCATGATCCCCTCGAAGTGCTAGTGAATCATAGGTGCTGGGTAGTGGCTCGAATCCTCAAGCCCTTCACTCAGCTTCGCTGGCGTTTTGGCGATCTTGATCGACGTGTCACCGGTGGCATGCCACTACTACCTTGTCTCAAACCAATTAGCCAAAATTTCTCTCCAAAAAACAAACTTTACCACACCTTTCTCACATTAATAATCACCCATTCAAACAGCAAAATAAACCAACTTGACAATTTGCCCTTAAGAACAACGTTGCCCGATCTATCATTAGGGCAAATCGTGCCTTTAGCACTCGGGTTACTCATACTCCACCCCCAACTATTATATCCAACACATACTTCACCTCATACTTTAAAAAATGAACACTCACAAAAACAATATGCAAATAATATTTAACTCCCAACACACCCACATGATGAGAATTATTCCACAATGAAAAAGCACAAAAATGGGGAATGGGGAGCATAAGTATTTAAAATATCGATGAAATATGATTCGCATTCTCTATTAGTCGCAAGATTAAAGCAATGTATGAGTTCATGAACACATACCAAATTGAGAATTGGGAAAAAATGAACGAACTACAGCTTTGTGCTTGACTAGCAATGGTGTTCCAAAGAGTGAAAGAAGAGGGAGTTTGAGTGAGTAGGAGTGTAGAAGAAGAGAATGGAAATGGGGTTTTTATAGTTGAATAGAGGAGAGTACGGGGTAGTAGAAAGGTTTGTGTCAATGGTGGGTTTTAATGGAGGGAAGTTGAGAAGGTGGAATTTATGGGAAAGTGAGTTGTTGGGAAAAAGGGAAATTGAAAATGAAGGGTTTGTGGTGATTTAATAGAAAGTTTGACCGGTTTTAAAAACCTGGGTCGTGTTGGTCAATGAGGCGGTTCAAGATTTTAAATAAAACACATACTTCTACCTCGGCATGCAAGGAACCTGCATCGCCGGTGGTAAGGGCGTTTCGCCACTTCAAGCGCAACTAAGGGCTTCCCATTTGTGCCCAATTCACCGTTTTTGAAAGTTTCCATTGAACGCAGAGTTCGTGGGCTATCACCTATGTTCAACCGGGTGGCTCACAAAGCTTCATATATCCTTCCCGTGCACACTGCCAGGCTAGCGATGAACCAACATTTCGCGACTCAAGACCGGCATTTCAGATGACCCATAAGTTCTATCATCTTTTCCCTCATATTATGGATTCCACCCCGCATGTGGGCAATGATTTCTCATGAGTATCGATGTTTTATCGGTCTAGCATGGTGGCCCCCTATTTTCCTTCTCCTTGTTTCTCATCCAATCATTCTACAAAACAAAATCAATAAAGCATCACGGTATCAAAACATCAAAACACTTGGGTTTCCTCCCAAGAAGCATCTTATTTAATGTCATGGAACAACAAAGGTGTTTTTCTACCAGCCATCTAGGTATGCAATCTCCACTATGTTGATTTCTATCGTCACTCCCAAGTATTTTTTACTTGCCGGCTATTCACTTTGAATCTTAGCCCATCGTCTCTTTCAATCTTTGAGCATCCCATATCGCTCACACCAGGTTGTAATTGGGGGTTTTCAGCCTTTGGAGGGGGAACATATGGATTTGAGCTTTGGTGATAACATTCCCCATTACGATTTTGATCTTGGTTACCCACCTTTCATTATGATCAACTCACTGCTGTCAGCGTCCTCCAACAATAATTGATCTTCCCTTGGCCAGAAGGCTTGATTGGCACCTTGGTAACCGACGGGTAATTTCCCATTTGATTTTCCATGAATTGGAATTCTTCTTCATGCCTCCGTGGTGAGGTTTTCCTTGCATATCACAGTTGACCTTGAGTCCCCATGACATTAACATTCTTTGACCCAATTCCCATGACATGCTTAGCCATCAACTCGAGATGGGTCATCATTTTTACCAATGTCTCATCTTGCTCCTCGTCTCTCTCTTTCTCATCTCGATGGTCACTAAAATTGAACCCACACCACTCGGGGAGGTACATCGCTTCCCCTCGTGTGCCAAGCTCGGTTCATTTTAGTCATCTATCCAACAAAGCTCTAGCAATTTCGTAGTGCCTAGAAATGAAATATCCACTAGCCATGTTATTTGCCATGTAATTGTTAATGGAGTCCAAGAAACAACAAAAACTTTGAAGGAGCACTCCATCTAGAAGCTCGTGGCCGGGGACACAAAGGCCACTTTCTTCTTGAACCTCACCAAGCCCCATGTAAAGGTTCTTTTGGGATTTTCCCTCGGGTTGCTAATATCATCTCGTAGCTGCAAGATCCTCGATGGAGGGAAGAACCTGATCTAGGAAGGCTTAGTCAACTTTTTCCATGAAGTTATACATCCCGAGGGAGTTCCTTGCCACAGAGTTTCTCCTGGGCCAAAGAAAATGAGAAGAGCCTCAATCTAATCGATTAGTGACTTATAATTGTGATGTTGAAAGGTTCACAAATATCAAGAAAATTTTGAAGATTGTGATTTGCATCTTCACTTGGCCGAATTCTCCAAAGAGTCCTTTCATATGTAGAAATGTAACATTGTGTTGCCACATGGAACACTACATTCCCTATCGTAAGGTGGTAGGCGAATGACAACTGCTATGCTTTGGCATCATGGGATCATCATCCTCATGATCCATATGACCATCCGTGGAATCTTCTTGAGATTATTGGCCAATATAAGTCATCCTATAAAGGTACCCAAAAACAACAACAATTGTAAAAACAAAACACAAGATGCTAAATTGATTTAACTCAACAATCAACTAGGCTATCTAACACCATTCCTCAAAAGAACGATGCTATTATTTTTGATAATGTCCACATTCACTTCTCATAAAGAGAGAGTGTAAGCGGTCATTTGAAAAGAATATACCGAATGAGTTTCGGGCCAAATCCCATAGGGAATAGTACTTAGATGACACAAAAGTTTTCTATCAAGTCAAATTAAGAGGCATGATTGTATTAAAAACAAATAAATAAAAATTTGGGTGTTGAAAAAGATTAAAAATTAAAATATAAAACGCTTATTGATCAATCAACAAGATTACCAACTTGAATTAACAAAAAGTGAGAGTGAAAGCTAATGGTATGCTTTTGAATGTGGCTTCCATTGGATTAGAAATGACTACGCAATCGAATTGTTACTCATAAATTTAAATAAAGCCATGATCATGGTGGCACCATGTTTTTCAACCACTAGGTGCCTTTTTTCCTTGGATTTTCTCAAACCTCAAGGTCCCAAACAATATATCCATTAACACTTGGGTTAGATTGACTTATTTCTAGACTCAAATCTCTCATGCATGAATGATTATGGGTTTTAGATATCTCTAGCCTAACCCCACACAATCAACAACCAATTACCCATCATTATTACCCATACTTACTTCCTTTTCAACAAAAATAGAAAAATAAACATAACCTATAGCTGAATCATAGTAATTTAATTATAAATTGTGGAACAACAACAAATTTATATTAAATTAGCAACTAAAAATTAATCTAGCAATACTCAATCTAATTTCATCCAATCATTCACACAACCCTAGCAAAGAGATTTAGCTGCTCATTGATGAGAAATGCAAAATTAAATCAACAAATAAAATTATGACATTCATCATCAAAAGTTCAATTCAAGCTCAAAATTGTCTTCAATGGAGGTTGAAGAAGAAGAAGAAAAAGCTACTCAAAATTTCTCTCTAACTTTCTAAAAATTAGGAATGGAATGAGATGGTACTTTCCAAAGAATGTATAGAAATAGGTCAAAAATGCTCCAAAATCTCATGCCGATGATTTTTCCTTCCTATAGCGGTGTCATTTGTGAGTCACCTGTTCCGCCTAAGTGCCCATCCACGAAATGCTACTGCATCACGTGCGAGGGCATGAACTTGCCCAACCGAGCCGAACTAGAGGTTCACGGCAGCCGACCTACGTTACACTTGTGCACCTTCCTTGGGCCATTAAGCTCCCCGTGATTTCGGGCCATGCTTTCATCGCTCCATCCAAGGGAGCACCGACCCCATCTAGTCAAACATTAGTCTTCCTTTTTAATTCCATGTTTTTTTCCAAGTTCTTTCTCTCTCTCCTCAATTAAATAATTAAAAACTAAAAAGAAAGAGCATAAAATCCTCTCAAATGACTTGAAAACTAAGCAAAAGCTCATGTTTTAAAGCCTTATGAGTTGGTAAATTACAAACTTATCAAAATAATGGCAATCTGATTAAATATCTTATCTATGAATATCCTCCATGACATTATTTTCAATATACCGCATCAAAAATTTAAACCTGTATAGAACTTCTTAAGCAAAATATGATCGGGGAACCCGTGGTTAGGCGCTCAAGTATATACGCTGAACCTTTCCTAAGCTTCAAACAATTGCTTCCTAGGGAGCTTTTGAAAGTAGAAGATCTTGTCCCGCGTTCGCTTCCGACTAGGTGGGAACCACATTTTTAGGAAGACATTCAAAAGCTCTTGCCATGTATGGATTGGAATTCAGAAGGTAGCCTATGCAAGCATTCTCTTCGCTTTCACCGGCCAAAGAGTATTTGAATACTCTAAGCCTAATGGAATCATAGAAAATATTATTCTACTTTTGGAGGTTGCACACTTCCAAAGTTCTTCAAAATGTCGACGAGGGCTATTATTTGTGGAGTTGTGAAACTATCCCTGGCTTTAACATGGGGTAAATGCTACCGCCTTCTTGAAAGACGAGCATTCACTCTAGTGGGACAATGGCGCTTGCATAGTCAATTTCTTTGTTGACTTCTACAAACACATTCTCCAATCATACCGGTGGAGCAACCCATGATCCCGTCCCAAATAGAAAAAACAAATTAGAAGGTAAAAGAATAGTTCTAAGCAAGCAAACTAAACTAATAGGGCTAGATAGGGCTTATGTCAGTTGTACCCGACAATGATGCAATAAAATTTGGATCCTACTCAAGTCCACTCTAATTTTCGTAGTGTAAAAGGTCGAAGAAAAATACGTAACCCAACTTGGAGTTGAGGTTAAATCCCATGAGACTACGTTACGCCCACTCTTTTCTTGTGCAAGTTGTCATGCCCCACCTTGGGAGGAATGGATCGGCACCTCGTCCTACTAGACCTCAACCGTTGAGCCGACCGAGCCTAAGCACCTCCTGGGCAGAAGGCCGACTCTCTAACTCGGAATTAAGAAACTAATCTGCCATGAAAGTGGTCAGAATAACACTCCCCGACGACAAGGCCTATTGCCCTTGTGAAAGTAAACAGCTAACCAAAAGACCAAAAATCATACGGAGTTCTATGCGGGCCGACAAGGCCACTCAATCAACAAATGCAAACAAAAATGGCTCCACACGGCCAACAACACACATCATCTAAACACATACGGCCCCACACGACCGATATTATCTAACCACGTGGGAAGTAAACAATATGCAAGCCCGTAGAGTCAAGATGGTCGACAGGCCCCGCTTACCCATACTATACAAACGAAAGGAATAAACTTCTATCACACTCTCAAAAGGAGGGAGTCGACGGCAGATACTTGGGCCGATCGGAACTACGAGGAACCCGCTCCTCGTCTATATGTACCGGGCAGCATCGTAATGCGGTCTCGTAAGGGCGTCGCAGAAAATGTACCAAATATGTAAGGCAATATATAAGATGAATAGGACTATAAGTAAATAAAATAAGAGCCAAAAGATAAACCTGTACGCCTGATGATTCGTAATCCGCATCAAACTCACACTACATGTACATAAGCTAAGATCACATACTTATACATTTCTACATTACAACTAGAAGACAAGAATTCATATAAGAACTCCCACCTCCAGCCCCCATAAGCCAGAGGTGCACCGCACGGGAATAACTCTGTCGTGCCCCATAAGCCTCGGTGAGCACATCTCACCTATATACCTCTTACTCGATGTCTACAACTCCACCGGGGTTCATGAGCTTGAACGACAAATCGGCCAGCTGGCAATGCAACACTGTAGCTAACCTACCGGTCCCCCGGGTTTACAATTAGGCCCGTTTGGCCCCTAAACTGTAGTTGTGTCTGATAATGGAGGACTCCTATATCTACACCCCGGGCGTAAGCGCTCGGTGGGGGTGTGTATCAGGCCAACCACGATATATGAGGATTTGGATCCCCATCTTCGTCCCTTGCGGATGGCATGCCACTGCGTAGAGCGACATATCCTCTCCCCTGGTGGGCAGCGACACAGCTATTAACCCTGAGGCAGTCATGGAAGGCTTCTAATTTAGGGAAACCCCAACCTAGGTACTACACTGACACATCAATCTATCCATTTAAAGAGAGCGTATCTGGCCTTATGGCCTCACGCTAATGCTACTAGCTTTTGGGATAATCTGTATGGCTGTCTGCAGGCACGCCATCTGCCCGTATTTGATCAGAGGATCCTGATAGTGATCATGATCTGTAATAGTATGGGATGAATAGAGCGAGGTCTGAAGTGACCTAACAATACTCTGAATGTCCTACTCGGAAATCTATAACTCATGAATAATTGTGGGATTGCGGATAACTAACTACTTTATTCTTCTAATTAAACAACTATAGGACTGGGCTTGGTCGAACTTGCTTCTATGCGATCGGTACCCTGGTCCTTCATACCGATCTCCTTAACTGTTGTTAACACCATGCTAGCAGAGTGCTACTAACTCCTTAAGCCTTGTCTTAATCCACTCGGATCTATGTTACTATTTTGGGAAATTCTCAATCATATAGGCAATTTTATATGGATTGGCCCTCTCCTGGCACTCTGTACCTGAATACCTTACAAGAACCGGCTACGGTGCTGGCCCGTCACTGACTACTGATGTGGACCCCTCTTTGGGGTACCCACAGGTTTGTCTGACTCAGACGACTGGGCTTGCTTGCTGGGCGTCCTACATGATAATTGTTAGGTTGACTAAGACTGATAATCACTGATAAGGCTAAAGGGATGGCGGACGATTACTCAATACACTGGAGAACCCTGGTGTCGCTAACTCTAGAATATACCTATTCTGTCTCTATTTTGGGTTCTGGAATGTGCGATAACGTCAATGACCTCTAGGGATGCTTCCCTGCCAATAAAGGCGTCAATTGGTCTTTATACCCCCTAACTATGCCCATACTGTTTACCCAACTGATTTAGGCTAATAACTCTTACGAGCTTCTGAAGTCTAGGCCTGGCAACAAACATATAAGTTTACCATCACAATGAACAGAGAACTAAAAGAGTTTCTATAGTGTTCATAACGTGAATTACCTTTAACCCGCTCCCTTTAAGCGAGGGGTCCTGTAGTACGATCTGTATACGTTTTCTAGTAGCTAACCAGAATTTATGTAACTGTAATTCCGATTAGTAGCTAATCGCAAAATATCTAATATTTATATATGTATATCAATAACAGCTAATTACAACATATCGAATTATAATCTAAGGGTAGCAACTATCTACAACATCTGAGATCGTTATTTTTATTCGAGAACATAAGCCGTAACACTGTACGACTAGGATACTTGCCTAGAGTTAAGCCTTACATACCTCATTCGCCGTTTTCTGACTAACTGATGAGTACCAGCTCGTATTCAACTTCCCTTCTCAATTGTAATCATATCAATGGAAGAATAGGGCCAACTTCGTTACTGAATTCGAAGAGAACAATAACTTTTTTTATATATACTGACTATACCTTAACTTATCAAAAGACAATCAAAACCCCATAATTTCTCGGGAATCTAGAAGGGAGAAATACTTACTTTAGGCACGTGATTGTATTGACACTAGTTTGGAACAATTCCATCAACTTAAGCTCGGCGGGATGACGATTGGCCGAGTGTATTTCACGAAAATAACTCCGTAGTGATGCTCTCGACAGCCTTATAATTCAATACCCAGAGTTAATTTTAATTTGGACGGCGTTTAGCAGCATAATCGGATGATTTCCCAATGTTTTCCTTCGTTCTCCATCTGTTCTTGCCGCGATTATATAAAAAATAATCTAACTTCTAAGTGTGAGGCCTTTATATACCTGAGGCCGCATACAAGGCAACGTGGCACTCTGCCCATCGCGCTGATTTTGCTCCGTCCCACGTTGGCTAACGCGGAGGAGCTGCTCTGTGCCACTTTTCCCCTCTGGGCATCTTGCTTCGGCCTCCTCCTGCGAAATCCCGACTTGACACTCGTTCGGCCTTTTCTTGGGCCTTTTCCTCGTACGTATGGCACTCTAAAACTCTCAACCAACATACAAATAGGCCGACTAAACGTTAGAAACTTACGGGGTGTAACACCAGTCAAGATAGACTTGCAAGTTTAGAGACTAATAAAATTATGATTGGCTAAAATTTAGCTACAACTATTTAATGGAAAATTCTTAGGGTTGAAAACAATTTATGGAAATTCGGGAGAAGTGATCTGAATTATGGGTCGATCCCCCTACACCTAATATGGGTAAATTGGGAATAGGCTCAGGATAAACATAAAAGCATAGATTTAGGAGAATGGAATTCAGTTGTAAACTCCCTTCTACCCAATTGCTTGTTGCCAAATGGAATTCAACCTATGTTTAGGAGAATCCATTAAACAAGGGTTATGCCTTGAGTTATTGTAGATTGTTGTTAACCCAAACTAAATTTTTCTCTTTAAATCCTTATAAAGGTAATTGAGCAGGATTGAGTGATTTTCATCACAAATCACACACTACAAAGTAATAATTGATGTTGGGCATATTGACACACTTATTTACCATATTTTTCCCATACTTAGCTATGTTTTGAGAACAAATAATGTGTTATATTCTTTATTTTTGGATGATATTTGTAAAAAGAAATGATAGACATGATTAGATATTTACAGGATGAAAAGTGGTGGATTTTAACTCATCTGGGCTTAAAAGAGCAAGTGTTGCTAAATCGGACTCAAAAGGAATAAGTGTCATAGATAAAGGGAGGTTGGCATTACGTAGCATATCTACTGCACCAAGTTGTGTCATGCGCAGGGTATACAAGTACAACCAGCTACTCGACCCGAAGCAATGCCACTGCAGTAGGCTGCACAACGCGTAGCTTGGTGCAGCATGATGCCAACCTCCCTTTAGCTGTAACACTTGTTCCTTTTGGGTACGGTTTAGCAACACTTTCTCTTTTAAGCCCTAAATGAGTCAAAATCCATCACTTTTCACCTTGCAAATATCTAATTGTGTGTGTTATCTCTTTTTCAAAAATACCAAACAAAAAAAAATCAATCACACATTATTTGTTCTCAAAATATAGCTAAGTATGGGCAAATTATAGTAAATAGGTGTGTAAATACACCCAAAATCACCACTCAACACTTAAACTAGCATCCTCAAACAATCTACTATTTCCCCACTCAAGTTTCACACAATTTTTTTCCTTATGAACTACTTACACTCAGGTTCATTAGATAATTCAATTAAGCTCCAACAATCCACTCAATATGCATAAAACATCAACATTCATAGGTCATATATCAAAATTACATAGCCTCTAGAACTCACTTATCATGATATATTTAGGACAACATGAATTTATGTTTAGAAATAAAAAATACACCAAAATATTATCATTATGTGCCCTTTATTATTTAGAAAGATGCCCTTTCATTCACATGATGCGTAACATAATTGACTTGCACATACATAAAACAATATTGCTCACTCTCCAAAAAACTAGATGCATGCAAAAGACGACCCATAGGCTTGGCGCTAGTGTAACTACTCCTCCAAAATAGAAAATTGAATCTAGGATCAATTAGGACTTAAGATAGTTGTAATGTAGGCTAAGGGACAGATAGAAACTATTTGGCCAAAATTTTGACTAATCTCCCTACGCACTTTACTATATCACAACTCTTTCACCTTTCTAGCACATTCTTCAATCTCCCTATTTTTCTTCTTATACCTCCCTTTTCTTTTCAATTTGCAACTTTAGGTGACTAGTAGGGAATTCTTGACATTAAGCTCATTCACCTTTTGTTCTTTTCTTTTCTTTTTTCATTCCATTCTTTTTTAATTTAATTTTTCTTTTCAAAACCTTTTCTTATTTTTGTTTACCTACTACATCACCCTTTGTTTTGCATTTTTTCACCCGTTTCGTTTCTTCTAATTTCCACACTTTAGTTTTTTCCTTTTTTTCCTTCACTTATGCTCCTTTCATGCAAATTTTGCAATTAAAGTGCCTTAGGAGTCATTTTGATCAAATGAAGGTCAATAGAATAGAAGGGATTAAGCTTGTAATGTGACTATTAAAAGAATAGGCTAAAGCTCAAAATGGCTAGCTACGACAATCACATCAAGGTAGGTAAAATCGGATACAAATAGTCTACCAAAGAAATGCCTATATCACTTTCTAGATTTAACATTTTCATTTTGCATAGCACACACTGACTAACTTCTAGACATAAAATTGCAAGCATGGAACAATGCAAAATTATCTCACACACAAAATGGCACAAATGTTTTTATAATGGAATCAAGATTACATAAACGCAGATATCCATAATTAGTGTCTCATATTATTAAGCCCAATTTTTCAAAAATAGGAGTCAAGTTTCAAAAGTCTAAGTGGTTTCTAACTTTTCATTTATTTTTAAGTTAATCCACACAAAGTCTCAATGATACCCTGAGTGAAGAACCTATAATTCGTAAGGCTATAAGTTCTTGCTCTACTACCAATTACTATTTTTTCGTTAAGATGATTTTCATCCATCCATCATCGGGAACAATCATAACTATGACCAAAAAGAATTATATAAATACTCTAGTTGGTTCTAAGGGATTATCCACCGAAAAAGCACCAAAAATTAAAATCGAGAGAACCCAAACAAAAACATACCACAATACTACAAGCTAGCAAGAATCAAGTAAAAAATAATTTTGTTCTAGGACCACCATGAATAGATTTAGCAATTAAGGCATACATGAAAATTCACTTTCTCCCACCCTACACTTAATTAATAGCACTATCCTCAATGTTAAAACAATAAAGCACAAGAAAAAATGATGAAAGAAGAACTCCATGGTCCTACTCCTCGTCGTCCGTGGGATAAAAATATTTCCTAGAAACCTACTCTGCATTGCGGACCTCGATGCAAAGGGTTTTCTCCATGTTTTGAATTTCCCTGCATAGGATCATAGTGTATGTCACACAACTTCATGCGGATTTTGGTGTATGAGTCGCACAGCTCTATGCGGAGCTGTGCCGGTGTTACGCAGTTTCGTCCTTCCGCAGTGTGAATCTCCTCCTAAATTTGTGACTTTGTTCCTGCACTCTTGAGCACACAAATCAAATCTAAAAATTTACCAAATTAAATCAAAAACTAAGTTACCTTGGGTTGCCTGCCAAGTGGCGCCTGATTTAACGTTGCAACGCGACCTCATCAATTTTATCACTTTTTCCATCTTTAACTTATGAATTGCAACCTTAATTTTTTTATTATTTTCTACTCTGTTCAAGGGGTGGTGGTGTTAAAATATAGGCACCAAGCAATAGATGATGCATCTTATAGTTCTTGGCGCTTAGATGGATGATGTGGTTTTTTCCAATTGGAATGACAAATTTTAAAATGATGCAACTTTGATATTCCTCTCCAAAGTCCTCCATAGACTCGGTTGCCTTATTTTCCATATTGTCAACCAAGTATAATATTGAAAAATGATTTGAATACCATCTATGTCATGGCATTTTCAAGCATTCTTCCTTCTTGATATCCTCCCTTTCAAATGCAGTAGAGTTCTAAAAGATGATTTGATGGACTTTTCTTTGCAACTCTAGCGTCACTTTTTCAATTTTGGCATCTTGCATTATTGTTGGGTTGGTTGGTGGGTAAAACACTCTTAACTCTTCAAAGTCCATCTTGACCTCTTCTTCATTAGAAGTTGACTTAAAACTACTACCCATGACCAGTTGGGGTTGATCGTTGCATGCCTCAATCATAGCATCATTTAAGTTGGCCTCCAATTTTCAAGTAGCAATTTCTAATAGCTCCACTTCTTGAATTTGCTTAGCATGCATTTTTAAGAAGTCTTCTGTCAGTCGTGAAATGCCTTCACAGTTATCCCCATATACTTCAAGTTGTTGATCTTGCTTCGATAGCCTATCGTTACTCACAATTTCTACCTAGTAAAGTTTTGCTTCATGATGGAAATTTTGTAAGGCTTGTAAAAATCTTCCCATGGAAAAATCCATATTTTGAATAACTTCCTCATTACCATGTTTAATTTTTTCCCCCTAGTTAGTCAGAACTCGGCCCATTGTTCACTCCTGCCTGGTATGCTTCTCAATATCTCCTCAACTTCTTCTTTTTTAGAACTAGAGATTTATTCTTCAAATTTTTGCTTTTCATCAATTCCACAATTTTAATTGTGCTCATAAAGATATTTTTGCTCACCTTTTGAGCTTGAAACCTCTTCTTAAATCATTTCTTCTTGAGGTTTAGACAATTCCATGGGCATTAAGGAGTCGGCATCCAAAAATATTAGAGCATGGCTTCCATATGTTCATATGTTGTTCTTTGTCCTTCACATGACATGTCATCATTCCTGTCAAACTCAAAAGCACAACTAGCATATTGTTATAACAACTGGATTGAGAAGCAAAATAATTGAAACAATCACCCCAATATCCACTATGACCACCATATAAGGTGCATTATACCCATCATAGAAGTGAAAAGGTGCAACAGGATAACTTCTAAAACAACTCTCCCGTTAGGGAGGTGACAACGGTCATTTGCAAAACAAGTACCCAACAAAGAGTCGTGGTCGAATCCCACAAGGATAGGAGGTTAGATTCACTAAGTGCTGTAAATTAGTTCACACAAGTATGCGTCGTCTCTATAAATAATGTAAACTTTTAGGGGATTGTCTTGAAATAGAATCAAAAGAAAATGTAAAAACAAAACAGGCGAAAATAGTTGTTGCTAGCCAGATGAGAGACTAGGAGTGTGCATTTGATATGGCATTGACTTGGCAGGTATTAACTAAGATCCTTAGATCCAATTAGTGCAAGGATAGCTTTGTATTTGAGCTACACTCTAAGTTTCTCAACCAAAAGAGTGTGTCTACTGTGGATTCTCTCAGACCCCATAACTAAAATCTACTAAACAACCAAATAATGCCTGAGGGAGGGTTGAGACTATTTCTATCTCTAATCCTTTAATGGAGTTTGAATTTGATATAGTCTATCTCTAGCTCCAACCCATAGATCAAAACTCCAAATCCTCACTATTGAAGTCTTACCAAACTTCACTTTCCTTTCTCAAGCAAAAACAAAGTTAGAGATCTCAACTAATGTTTGCAACAACTAATTATCAAATTAAAACTTGAAACAATCAATATATATATATATATGCTTTCTACTCAAATCTAAGATCAGTTAGTCAATACCCTCTTAGATCTAAACACTTATCATTCACACACACCTCTAGAAGAGAAATTAGTTGTTTATAATTATGAAAAGAGAAATTATACCAACATAGATTTTCTTAGAACCAATCATATTAAGCAATTAAGATCATTTTCATCTTAGAATCTGCAACAATGATGTTTCCTCAAAAGAAAATGAAGAAGAAAGTATGAAACTATAGTATCTCTATCACTACTCTCTCTACAATATTCTCTATGATGTAATGTAATATCCTCTACAAATGGGGTAAAAAATTTGTATAAATTCCCTTCACAGATCCCCAAATAGCCCTCGGAAGCTTCTCAAGTATGTGCTTTCCTTCATGGAAGATTTTGCCCTTTGGAAGAGACGCGACTCACTTGCGCTGGCACCTACGTTTCGCAGGTGCAGATGTGCAGTTCACAGATGCATCACCAAGTCCAGGAAGTCTTTGTTCAACTCCTTTTGCATTGTACCTGCGGATCGCAGGTGCCAACTTTCATCTTGCAGGTCCCTTACCAGCAAGCTTCTAGTTCCTTCTATGAGTTATTTGCGAGATACAGGTTGATGTTGGGCATATTCTTATTCCTATTTGCCATTGTTTTACACATATTTAGCCTTGTTTTGAGTTCATAATCCTTATAAAATGTATGAATTCATATTTTCATGTGTATTTTAAGATAATTAATGTTCTAGATGTTTTGAGTAGGAAACCAAGGAAAGAGGACCCTGACCCGAGGTGTGAGAAAGAAGAGATCGCGAAAGTCAACCTAGGGCTATGGTTGTCATGGCGCGCCCAACACTTGTGTTTCAGAGAAAAATACACCAAAGTTCGTGCTATGAATGGCATGGGGTGCCAGGTCCCTAGCTTTGGAGGTGATAATTTGACTAACACCCTGGCGAGATGGATGGTGTGGAACCCTAGAATCATTCCAGACTTAGGAAAATTTCCCAATATTCTAGTGCTATGGATGAAGTGGGGCGCCAAAAGGGTTTTCAAGATTAGAAATTTAACTAACATTCTGGTGCTATGGATAGAGTGGGGTGCTAGAGGTGTTTAGAAGTGTAGAAATTTTGCTAACTCCTTCGTTTTATGGTGAGAGTGGGGTTCCTGGAGCCATTCTTTAGAGGAAATATGACTAACTCCTCAGGGATATACATGCCAGACACTCTTTGGATGCATTTTTTCTGAATTTTATGCCAATTACTTAAGGGCAAAAGCATCATTTTAAGGCTCACCTATAAATATAACATCTAGGGAATTTTTAGCAGAGAATTCATTATATCATTCATCATTTTGTTTGATTGTAGAAGATTGTAGACTTAGCTTTTGTAGGAGAGACAAGTTCTTCTTAGGTTTCTTCTTTTCATTATCTTTTTAGTTTGCATGAAGATTATGTCTTTGTTTTTCCGCTTTTCTATGAGTGGCTAAATTCTCCTTTTTAAGGTTTTGGCCATAGTTTATGGTTGACGTTTGAAAGACTGATTAATGTTAATTTTGATTCTTCATTAAAGGTTGTTTATATTTACTTATTTTTATTGTTTATTCACTAGACTGATCACCTTGTAAGAAAATTTGTAGGCTTTTGGTTGAACTTGTGAGGGAACCAAAAGGGTTAAAAGTAAATTCAAAATAGGAATTCGAAGATCCTTTGGCCCATTGGTTGAAGGGTAGAAGTTGTTGTTGAGGATAGGGATATATCCTTCAACCTTGTTTAGTTGATATACAAGTAAGCATAACCGTCGTTTCATGTACCTCCTGTGACCATGGCGATATAATCATTAGGGTTCATGAGATAGTTCATGGATCCTCGAGAGAGTGGAAAGAAATGGAATAGTAACTTGCAACTAGCAACCTTAGGAGGAATCAATCTAGCGTAATCACATCTTGAAAACTCAATATGAAATGAAAGTGCCAATTCCCTAAGTTTTCATCATCATTTGAACTACAAACACACTTGCAACAATCTTTTGTTAATTTTACATTCCAAGTTAGTAGTTTAATTCTTCAAACTATTCCCCATTACATTTTTTTGGTTAGAATACCAAAATAAATAAATGAACTTAAATGATTGATCTAACAAGTCCCTGAGGCATCGATAATCGGGACTTCACTATCCTATATTACTTGATGACCACGTATGCTTGTGTGTTGATGTGCTGTGAGTTTACAATACTTTCGATGCTCAAAACTTGAAACTAGCATGGACTTAGGTATATTGATACTGATATGAGGTGTTTTTAACTTTGTTTTCAGGAAAAATTGGTGTTGGAACAAAAATGTGCAAAAGTTGCAAAAAAGCAGCCAAGTACTGATCTTAGAACGAGTCATACCAAGATCGTACGAGCCCTACTGATACTCGTGGAAAAGCTCAGAAGGCTAGAACAATGCAAAGGGAAAGTACGACTATCAGTACGAGCCATAACTTGAGTCGTGACATATTTCAGAGAAAGTTACACAGTTGAAGTCTCCTAATATGGGTAGCAACTACGAATCGTAGCATCTACCTACAACCCATACCAGGACTCATGGAAAGCTTCAGTAATTTTTGGGATTTAGCAGTTCTCATGATACGACAAATTGTTACGAGTTGTAGGAGCAAGGAACGAGGCATACCAAGAAACTCGTAGAAAACTTCAGAAGATACAAAATTTCTCAGAGCCAAACCACGATTGGATTGTACGACTCATGGGATCATGTTACGAGTCGTACCATATGCCAACACTTAGCTGATACTTTAGAAGTCAAGGAATCTACTAGACAACGAATGACCTATACAATCCTGTTACAAGTCATATGATGATTCGTAGGATGTGTCGGCGCCAGATTTGGTTATTTCCTTGTTAACGTAGGAAAATTATTTTATTGTCTGTATAAATATTTTTATGGTTCTTTTAGTAGAGGGACGGTCAGAATTAGTTGATTGACAGTTATTATCAAGTTTGTAATTAGTTTTTGACAACATTGGAGAGAAATTATTGAGAATCAAAACTTGGATTTCTCAATTGTTCTTGAGTTTTTTCATCATATTTTCTTTCAATATTCAAAGAGGGTTTTATTAGGATTGTACCAAGCCAAATGAATAACAATTAAGTGGTACAGAACCTAGTATGACTCGTAGTATCCTACTATGAGTCGTACTTGGAAATCGTACCAGGAATCTGAAAAGGGTCAAGTCAGAAGGCAACAGTATGACCCTTAGTACGACTCATGGAATTGACTTAGGATCGCACCAGGAGTCATGAAAAATATAAAAAAATTATTTGTAAGAATTATCCTCATATGAATCATGATACGTACCGTACCTTCATGGTACAAGTCATACCTTAGAGTTGTGACTGTGACCCGAGACGTTACGAGTCTCAGTACAAATCGTACCATCTACATATGACTCGTATTGACAACCTGTGATAAATATTAGAGGATATTTTCTTGTTTTCTTTTTCTCAGATATGAATTTCTAACCATTTTTATCCACAGGAACAATGACTTTAAAGAAGAAAGCAACTTAATCCGCCAAAGATAAAGCCGCCAGGGAAGAGATAGCTACTCAGAGGGAATTGAGATATAAACCCTCCGACTCTGAACATGCAACACCTCTCCTAGTGGTTCGGTAGAAGAGTACAGGTTGGATACATCTGACACCAATGGGACCTGAACCACTAGGGAAAAAGCTAAAGCCCAGGCCGAGCAGCCGCTGCCACATCTACTGATGCCCCCAAGTCTGAGGAAAGAGATGAGGAACAAGTCCAAGAGTCCGATAGTGGCTCTAATAATGACAAGGGGTCCGAGGAGGCCTAATCTAGTGATGGAGAGTCCAGATCCGATGATGAGGCAACCAATGCTGTGGAAGAGCAATCTCTGCCTAGGGAGAACCGTTCTATTTGGTGGAGAGTACCAGGTGCACAAGAGATCTACGAGCCGGGTCTCTCTCTCACCACCAGGAACAACCTTAGGCAGAGTATTCCATAAGAGCTGCGGATCCTTATCAATGCACTGAATGAGGTGGAGGAGATAAAGTGAATATTTAGCTACTACAGATTTGAGTGGATGACTTTAACCCCGGATCGATACACTTTAGAGATAGTCCGGGTGTTCTATGCCAATTATTTAGCTACCATGGAGTAGAAAGAAAAGGGTGGGAAAAAGTTGATAGATCAGCCTAAGTTGGAGAGCATAATTGTGCGAGGCTGCACTGTTGACATATCCGAGCGTACTATTGCTCGGGTATTATATGGGCCTCCATTCATACCACCATACACCACATTGGAGTTAGACTAGCGGTGGATGCCATGAAGAAGATCAAGTAGTTAGGCATTAAGGAGAGGAAGAGTAAGATTAAGTGGTTTTCTAGGCTCATTGCAGAAGATAAGGAGGAGGTAGAATAGGGAACTAGTGGAAAGCATGTCATCAAGAATTCACTGAATTTCATAGCAAAGGCCTATTGGATGCTAGTTCACCACAGGTTGGCAACGATGAAGAACAATACCCTCAGTGCAGACAGAGCATCATTAGTGGCGTGTATCTTGTTACGATACATCATCAACATTCTGAAGATCATAGCACAAGAGATCTGGGATCCGGCTATGGAATTGAGCACTTTTCAAGACACGGACATAGGCCTAGATAGAGACACGAGCCAAAGAACCCTGAAAGGCTCCAATTCGACCAATGGCATGAACATGTCATCTAAAGCTCGACTTAATAAATGCGCAAAATTCTAACATGAAATAGTGGAATTCTGAGAATATAATAACATCTGAACAACTGAATACATAACACAATTCTGAAGCTGAATACGTACTATGACTTATAAGCCTCTACATACTGACAAGTTGATTGGAAAAGACCGCAACTAACTCACTAAAGGCTAAAACAAAAAACACTAAACATAACCTAGAAAAAGGGTCCTCGAAGGATGAGGACTCACCAACTCTAGCGACGGATGCGAACTCTTAGGATCAGGCTAACGACAGGACTGAACCTGAATGTCCGAGCCTATATCATGTAATGATACAACATAGAGTATGCGGTCAGTACTTGGAATGTACTGAGTATGCAAGGTAATTAAAAATGGTCAGTTAAAATACATAAGAGTTCATAAGAGTAGGACAACATGATCATAAAGTAAATGTCATAACGTAAACATAAGGGCTCAAGGTTTTCAAACCATTCATAATCCAATCATAATCATAGTCATAAGAGAAAACTTTATAAAACATAACTTGAGCCAAAGTAACATAAACATAACCATGCATAAATCATGAGGAACAATGGAGGACTCGTCTTAACCGAGACCATTATGATAGAGCCTTACATTATGCCCTACTATTTAGGCCGAGTGGTTAGGACCGTCCCCGGCATGCTAGGAGGGTGACGTGCATGCGTGGTGATATCACAGGGATCCAATAATAAATATATACATATACCTACGGTGGCACGTAGTTCTAAGACCATGGGATTTTCCTTTAAACGCTGGATCTACTTTGTGCTAGACACTGCTCCCAGAAACATGCACATAAGGGATCATATAGTAATCGTAAAATCATTCATGAAATTCATGGCTAAATAAAATAATAACATGATGGGTCCCACGTGAAATACATTATTAGCCATGAATAAGGGCCGGTGAATCGGCCAAGAGTCATAAATCCATAAATCATGAAATTCATGCATACATGTAAAATATGTATATACTTGATATTCATAAATCCATAACGAGTACTTGAGAGAAATAATATGATAAATCATAAATGATAATTTATGGATTAAGAAGATAAAGATTGCAATGGAACCATAAATTGACTTTTCATGAAGCTTACATAATTGGGCATAATTTAATTAGAAGTTGAAACTATAAATTAATAATCAAAATAATTATAAAATCTTCCCCATAGATCATAAAATAGGATTTGATACATGAAGGAAATTGACCCATAGATAGATCATAGAGAATTTCACAAGAATTGGAATAAACCCCATAAGATCATGAAACTTGAATCTAGAATGGAAATCCATGAAATTGAGAAAAACATAGAGCGAGGGAGTGAAAAGAACCCTCATTCATAGCCTCACATACCTGAGTAAATCAAATTCACACTCCCACTTGGAAGCCCAAAGGAAATTGGAGAGAATTTGATGAAATTCTTTAAACTTGATCTTCAAGGAAGGCTCTAAGTTGCATGCATAGAGTGGAGACACATAGAATAGGTTTAACCCCCTTACAAATCTACTAACTAAGCTTAAAACGACGTATTTTAGAACCTTAGGGACTAGGAATGACGAAATTACCCTTAATGAAAACCTGGAAAAATCTGCACTGCCGGTGACAATAACTAGTCCAACAGGTCATTACAAGCTCCCACGAGTCGTTACTTCCTTCGTTGCTTCAGCCCATGTTCCAATCCAAGACTTGCTACCAAGACAGGTACCACGATTCGTACCCAGCTCCAATGACTAATGGAAACCATCTGTTGTCACCACTGCCCATTTTTCGAAAACTTTCCAACGGGAGCATTCCACGACCCATGGCTCGAACTAATGAGTCATTCCTCGACTCATGCCTGCCTCTTGACCATGAACACCATCACAACGACTCATTTCTAACAATATGTTACATCAACCAATGGTTCATCCTTAGAATCATTGTTATAGAACTCCTCACAGCAGAACCCAACTACGACTATTTCCCACGATCCGTCGGACCTAATAATGACTCGTACCATGAGTCGTTCTTAGGGAAATTTCTAATTTCTCTACTACTTTTCATTTCAAATCCCGAGGCTAGTCTTAGGCACTTCAAAGGTATTACAATATCTCCCCCTTGGGAGCATTCTTCCTCGAATGTGGGTAAAAATACTGAAAAGCCGGGAAATGCAACTACCATGCCAAATACTGAACATGTAAGCTGCAAACTGATGGAGTAACTAACTCTGGACTAGAATGCATGTCCGAACTGAATTCCTAATCACACATACATACATTGACATGAAGGAAACTGGGGAAACATGAACTGAACATGAAACTGAATAGGATACTAAGGAGTAAACTGATACCTCAAGCTGCAGCTATGTCGGAAGGGAATAGATGTGGGTATCTAGATATCGTACCTAATTCGGCTTCCCATGTAGCTCCAATAACGTGTTGGTTCCTCCACAACACCTTCACTGAAGCTACTTCTTTGTTTCTTAGCTTCCGAACCTGATGATCAAGTATTTCCACCAGAACCTCCTCATAGGTAAGGCTATCCTCACACCTACACTCTCCACCGGAACAACAAGAGCTGGATCACCCAAACACTTCTTCAAGAGCGATACATGGAAAACTAAATGAACTGAAGCTAATTCTGAGGGAAACTCCAACTCATAGGCCACCTTTCTATGTCTCACAATTCAGTATGGACCAACATAACAAGGACTGAGTTTTCCTTTCTTTCCGAACCTCATCACTCCCTTCAGTGGAGATACCTTCAAAAACACCCAATCATCAACTTCAAACTCAAGCTCCCTCCTCCTCACATCCGCATAGGACTTTTGGCGACTCTGAGCTTTTTTCAACTTGTCCCTTATAAGCTAAAATTTCTCCATGGCCTCATGGACTGAATCTAGTCCTATCATTGCAGCTTCACCGACTTCGAACCAACCAATAGGTGATCTACACTTTTTCCCATAGAGATCCTCAAATGGAGCCATCTAAATGTTGGAATAGTAGATGTTGTTATATTCAAACTTAATGATAGTCAAATGATCACCCCAACTACCCCGTGAAATTAATCACACACACTCTCAACATATCCTTTAGGGTATGAATGGTCTTTTCTGCCTGACCATCTATTTGCGGGTGAAATGCGGTACTAAGATTAACTTGGGTACTAAGGCCCTTCTCAAATGATCTCCAAAACTGGGAGGTAAACTGAGTACCTCTATCTAATATGATGGAAAAGGGAACTCCATGCAACTGAACTAACTCCCGAATATAAAAATTAGCATAATCCTCCCCTGAATCAGTAGTTTTGATCGATAGGAAATGAGTTGCTTTAGTCAACCTATCCACAACCACCCAAATAGAGTCATACTGTAGGTGTCTACGAGGCAACCCCCTAATGAAGTCCATATTGATTTCCTTCCACTCCCAAGTAGGGATACCAATGTGTGGAAGCACACCTCTTTGTCTCTGATGCTCAACCTTAACCTATTGACAATTTAGACACGTAGCCATAAACTCTACTATGTCCTTCTTCATGCCACTCCACCAATAGACTTCTCGTAGGTCACGGTACATCTTGGTGGCACCTAGTTGGATAGAATATATGGAACCATGAGCTTCATGCAACATCCGCTCCCTTAAGTCACCAGCATCTGATACAAACAAATGACCCTAATATTGGAGCACACCATCTCCCCCATTGGGAGAAGACCTCAACCTTCTGATTCTGAACCGCTTCGTTCAACTTCACCAAAATAGGATCCTCGTCTAGCCTAGACTTGACATCAGTCACTAAAGATGATTCTGATCCATTATGAACAATGACACCACCATCTTTTGAGTCAACTAGACGACTCCTAGTCGTGCAAGTCAGTGGAAATCCTTACTATCTCTTTCCTTTCCTCGTCTGCATGCGATACACTCTCCATGGAAATCCTACTAAGGGCATCTTCCACCACATTTGCCTTTCCCGGATGATAAAGGACACTCATATCATAATCATTAAGAAGCTCAAACCACCTCCTCTATCGTAGATTTGGATCCTTCTGGGTAAACATATAATGTAGGCTTTTGTGGTCCGTAAACACATATACATGAACCCCGTAGAGATAGTGTCTCTACATCTTCAAGGCAAATACTACCACTGCCAACTCGAGGTCGTGAGTCAAATAATTATTTTGATGGACCTTCAGCTACCTGGAAGCATAGGCTATAACTTTACTGTGCTGCATCAATACACAACCAAGGCCGATCCTCGAAGCGTCACAATATACCACAAAAACTTTGTTGCCCTCAGGTAGGGTCAATGCTTGTACTGAGGTAAGTCGAGTCTTTAACTCTTGGAAGATCTTCTCAGTGGCCTCTAACCATTGAAACTTCATTTTCTTCTGGGTCAACTAGGTCAACGAGGCTGAAATGGATGAAAACCCCTCAACAAATCTTTGATAATAACCAGCTAAACCTAAGAAACTCTTGATATCCGAAGGATTCACCGTTCTAGGCGAATTCTTCACCACTTCTATCTTTTGAGAGTCTACTTGTACACCCTCACTTGACCCCACATGACCCAAAAAGGTCACTGAGTTCAATCAGAACTCACATTTGCTGAACTTACATACAACTAGCAATCCTTAAGAGTATATAGCACCACCCTCAAATGAGCAGCATGCTCCTCCTCGCTCTAAGAGTAAATGAGAATATCATCTATGAACATAATCATGAACATATCAAAATATGGGCACCCTGTTCATCAAATCCATAAAAGCTGCAGGAGCATTTGTTAGTCCAAAAGACATAACTACAAACTCATAGTGACCATACCGAGTCCTGAAGGCTGTCTTTGGGATTTCACTCTCCCAAACCCTAAGCTTATAGTATCTGGATCTGAGGTCTATCTTTGAAAAACAATTGGAATCCTGAAGCTGGTCAAACAAATCATCAATCCTAGGAAGAGGATACCTATTCTTGATTGTAACCTTGTCCAATTTCCAATAATCAATGCACATACGAAGAGAACCATCCTTCTTTCGTACAAAGAGAACTCCATGGGGATTTGCTCGGTCTGATGAAACCCTTGTCTAAGAGATCCTTCAACTGCTCCTTCAACTCCTTTAGCTCAGCTGGAGACATTTTGTAAGGAGGAACAAATATAGCCTACGTATCCGGAAGAAGGTCAATACCAAAATTGATCTCCTGCTCGGGAGGGATTCCTGGTAAATCATCTGAAAACACTTATGGGTACTCACACACAATAGGAACTGACTGGATAGTTGGGGTTTCAGATGTAACATATGTAACCCTAACTAGATGGTACACGCAACCTTTAGAAATCATCTTTCTAGTCGTAAGGTAGGAAATGAAGCGACCTATAGGCACAACTAAACTACCCTTCCACTCTAGGACTTGCTCACTAAAAAATTTGAACTCTATTGCACGGGTTCTACAATTTACTGAGGCATAAAATGCATGTAACTAATCCATGCCAAAGATAACATCAAAATTGGTCATGGCTAGCTCTACTAAATCTGTTGAAGTGACTTTCTGAAGGACTATTATAGGGTAATTTTTATATACCCATCGAGCTATAACTGAATCACCATTTGAAATAGTTACTTCTCATTTTATGAATCTGAGTATGAATACACGTAAGGAGTACTTGGAACTTAGATATGGGCATAACATGTTCACATACGACATGACTAGAGTATCGTATACACTGAATCATGGAAGGACACCTAAATAAGTGTGGATCGATCTCTCATAGATATTGATCCTGGACTTTCACACTTGAAACTCAACGCTTGACCTGGTCCTTCACCTTATAATCTCCCCCTTAGTTTAAAGGTCATCATTTTGAAGATTGTATCCCCTTCTTAAGGCCAGGTAGAAATCACTATCTCTTGACTTCCCATTCGTCTCTAAGACTATCACGGAAGGCTTCATACTTCTCCTATCATACTCCCCCACTCTTTTGGTTCCTTACTTCAAGTTCACGAATTCTTCTGCCTTAGCTTCTCTTAACTCCCGCAGGGTGAAATAATTTGAGAACGCCTCTTATTCCACTGAATTGCATTATTCTTTTGAGTATGTGAATAGACAAGTTAGAAGGATAGAAAGATATTTCATCGCACGAAATAGATCATGAAAGAAGTGAAATTTTCTAAAATGTTTCATAGCCTCTTCGTCATAAGTGTGGTGCGCTTCACACCATTAAAAAGACTCTACTTAATGCATCTTTCAGACACCCTAAGACACTTCAAAAGCTAATTCTCTAATACCAAGTTTGTCATGACACGGATATAGGCCAAGATAGATACACGGGACAAAGAACGCCAAGAGGCTCCAAGTCAACTCATGGCATGAACATGACATCTAAAGCTCAACATAATAAATGTGGAAAAGTCTAACATGAAATAGAAGAAGTCTGAGAATATAATAACATCTGAACATCTGAATATACAACACAATTCTGAAGTTGAATACATACTATGGCTCATAAACCTCTACATACTGATGAGTTGATGGGACAAAACCCCAACTAACTTACTAAAGATTGAAACTGAAAACACAAAAATTAAGCTGGAAAAAGGGTCGTCAAAGGATTAGGACTCACCAACTCTGGCTGATGGGTGCAAACTCTAAGGATCAGGCTAAGGGCAGGACTGAACCTGAATGTCCGAGCCTGTATCATGAAATAATACAACATAGAGTACGCGGTCAGTACTTGGAGTGTAATGAAAATTCAAGGTAAGTAAAAATGGATAGTTAAAATACATAAGAGTTCAAAAGAGTAGGACAACATGATCATAAAGTAAATATCATAATGTAAACATAAGGGCTCAAGGTTTTCAGACCATTTGTAATCCAATAATAATCATAGTCATAAGAGAAAGCTTGATAAAACATAACTTGAGCCAAAGTAACATAAACATAACCATGCATAAATCATGAGGAAAATGGGAGGAATCATCTTAACCGACACCATCATGATAGAGCCTTACATGATGCTCGACTATTTCGGCCAAGTGGTCAGGATCGTCCCCGGCTTGCCAGACAGGGGGGCGTGCATGCGTGGTTATATCATAGGGATCCAATAATAAATATATACATATACCTACAGTCTCACCTAGTTCTGAGACCACGAGATTTTTCTTTGAACGTCAGGTCTACTCGGTGGTAGACACTGCTCCAAAAAATATGCACAAGAGAGCTCATATCATAATCGTAAAACCATTAATGAAATTCATGGCTAAATAAAATAATAACATGATGAATCCCACTTGAAATACATGATCAGCCAGGAATAAGGGCCCGTGAATCGGCCAAGAGTCATAAATTCATAAATCATGAAATTCATGCATACTTGTAAAACATGTATTTACTTGATATTCATAAATCCATAATGAGTACTTGAGAGAAATCATATCATAAATCAAAAATCATAATTTAGGGATTAAAAAGATGAACATCATAATGGAACGATAAATAGAGTTTGCATGAATCTTACATAATTGGGCATAATTTAATTAGAAGTTTGAACTATAAATTAATAATCAAAATAATTATAAAATCTGCCCATAGATCATAAAACATGATTTGATACATGAAGGGAATTGACCTTTAGATAGATCATAGCGAATTTCACAAGAATTGGAATAAACCCAATAATATCATGAAACTTGAATGTAGAATTGAAATCCATCGAATTGAGAAGAATTTAGAGCATGAGAGTGAAAGGAACCTTCATTGATAGCCTCACATACAAGGGTAAAACAAATTCACACTCCCACTTCAAAGCCCAAAGGAAATTGGAGAGAATTTGATGAAATTCTTCAAACTTGATCTTCAAGGAAGGCTCTAAGTTGCATACATGGAGTGGAGATACTTAGTATAGGTTTAACCACCTTACAATCCTACTAACTAAGCTTAAAACGATGTAGATTAGTATCTTAGGGCCTAGGAATGACGAAATTACCCTTAATAAAACATGGAAAAATCTGTACTGCCAGTGACAATGACTCGTCAAACGGAATGTTAAAAGCCCCCACGAGTCATTACTTCCTTCATTTCATCAGCCACAGTTCCAGTCCTAGACCTGCTACTACGACAGGTACCACATGTCGTACCCAGCTCCATGGACTCATGGCAACCATCCATTGTGACCACTGCCCATTTTACGGGAACCTTCCAATAGAAGCATACCACAAACCGTGGCTCGAACAATTGAGTCATTCCTTGACTTGTGCCGACCTCCTTGACCATGACCCCCATCACAATGACTCATTTCCAACGATCCATTACATCAAATTATTGGGTCATCCTTAGATCCGTGGTCATAGAACTCCTCACAGTAGAACCCAACCATGATTGTTTCCCACGATCCGTCGGACCTAACAACGACTTGTACCTTGAGTCGTTCTGAGGGAAATTTCTGATTTCTCTGCTACTTTTAATTTCAAATCCCATGTCTAGTCTTTGGAACTTTCGAGGTATTACATCACTACTATCCTATTCTCGAGTCTCATGTTCATAGTGCGTATGGGGGCAGGTCTCAATGTGCGTCCTAGTGAGGAGCGGTTGAATGAAGGACATCGGACATCAGATATTGGGTTGATCTAGGATATAATGAAACTGTTGAGCCAAGCATGACATTCAACCGCAGTCTTGACACCATGAGCATTTGGGGGTGAGCAGGTTAATGCCCCACCTCACAGGAGTAGGATGAGACACTGGCTACAAATGCCGGTTATTTAAAGGTAGCCTGCTGCACCTCTGTTGCACTACCTATGGGCCTTCCAAACTAGATCCTAGTGGGATACATGCTCATGCCTTAGGAATTTCTACAAAATATTGCAAAGATATTGACAGTGATGGAGATAAAGGTGCAACCTATGATGGAGAACGTGAAGCCTTAGGTGAAGGCTGAGATTGAGGAGGCTGCGTGGATATTACATACCACACTTGACAGATTTGAGAGCCACTTAAATGATTGCATGGCATAGCAGAATAACACTGGTAGACTCCATGAGGAGTTGGGGGCTCTTCGGAGCAATGTGGCAAAGCTATCATCTCAACAGTCGACAATTCTAACAGCCCCCATTCTTTCTGACCTCAATTTCGGGATAGACGATGAGCTTGATGTGGTGGCATATTGGGAGCCAATTGAATCAAAGGGAGATAAATGGAAGAAGAGGGTCTTGGAAGATGTTGGAGAATAGGAGAGAGAAGGTCAAAATTAGTCAGAGTTATTGTTATCAAGTTTGTAATTAGTTTCTGACAACATTGGGGAGCAATTCTTAAGAATCATAACTTGGATTTCTCAATTGTTCTTGAATTTGTTCATCATATTTTATTGCAATAATCAAAGAAAGTTTTCTTTCAATCATCATTCTAAGCATTTAATTAGGTGTTTTTTTTAATGAACACTAATCATAATATTAAAATCATGAGAGGATAAAACCTTTACAACTAGGGTTGTGGGAACTATGGTGGATTAATGATCTAGGGTTACACAAAGTGATTCAAAACCAATACTATATGCTTGTATTGTATACTCTTCCTCTTTAATGTTTCTTAAAAAAGCACAACGTCAAGACTTGCCCAAATTCTTTACTTTCTTGAAACTAGATAAGTAGAGATTAGGGAAAGAGAATTACAACAAAGCCTTGATTTTTTATAATCATTGTATAACTTGAACCGCTGTCACAAGATAGTTAATTTTGAACAAATTGATAACAGTTAAATTGAAATTGCTCATGAGACCTAACCTGGTGATTGAGTATAGTCATCCAATAGGGACAAACCAGTTACTTGGATGAGCCCTAGTTATCAGTTCTACAAGTAAGCATTGGGATCGATTACGAATGTAAACTCGAAGTAGTAACGAACCCATGGGGAAAACATACACTAGTTAATTGCAAATCATGATAAATAGAAACTGATTTTCATGCGTATTTTACTATTGTTTTTCTATAAACCCCCCAATTCGGAGATAACACACCAAAAAACGTAAATATCGGCATTAGTCAAGTTCTTACCATATTCCCTGTGGGTTCAACCCCAACCTCTTGTTGGATTCTTTATTGACAAATTCAGCTTCATACTTTTTTAGGAGTGTGAGTTTGAGAATTATCTAAAAGTGGCTATGTTGCTGGAGAATATCGATAAGATTAGATTAATTGCTTGTGTTTGACTTTTGGTTGCTATTTCCTCATCTAAATTTTCTTCTTTATTTTTTACACCCGCGCTTTGTTTTTTGGTGAATGCCAAGTACTCTAAGGAGTGGAAACCCCTGATTCCCTTGGATTTTGAAATAGAAAGAACACTAAGAATAATCGAGAACCAAGAGAAAAGAGATGCTCGTCTTGCTGAAGAAGCTAGGCAAGCCGAGCTAGCTCGGCAAGCTGCACTTCAGGAAGTCGATAATACTCTGGATGAAGCTGGAAACGTTGGTTGATCTTGGGCAGAATTATATGCCCATGTGATACTCAAATGCTTCATTTCGTCTTGTTTATATATCGTTATTTGTGCATTCTCATGTGAGAAGACAAATAATCCCTCCTAGAATTTTTTCTTCCCCGCATTTATCCCCCGCTTCCTTATGTCTAGAAAAAAAAATTCTATATTTCCATTCTATTTCCATAGAAGAACGTATATAAAAATCTTTAGTGAAAGTTAAGAACTCATTGATTTGTAGTTAAAATGTGAATTTATACTAACCAACATGATTAGTGTTGTTTTGCAGTTAAAATGTAATTTTGGGAAGCTAAGATACATGTTGGTAAAAATCGGGAATGGACTTGGAAGCAAGGAGTGGAAAAGGTCAAGGAAGAGCAGCAAAAAGAAGGGCTCCGCGATGGAGCCGTGTCACGCTGCCATCGCGGAGGCATTCTACCTCGGGTGATTTATTTTGGCCAATTCCAGTGAAGGTTCACATTGCCTCCATGACACGGAGGCAATGCCATGCGATGCAAGCCGTGGCACGTTGAGTACATTTACCTGGGACATCAATTTCCAGTGTAGGTGCGCGATTTCACCATGGCACGTTGGCCTGGCTCCGCGTTGTAGGCCGTGGCACGCTGAGGAGAAATTGCTGAGGAACCTGATTCCAGAGAGGGTCCGCGATAGCCCCGTGGCACGGAGGAGGTGTTCCGCGATACACTCCGTGCCACGTTGCTTGTTATTCCGGGAAAAGTTCTCAATAGTATAAATAACACACTTAGGTTCATTTTTAAACATTCTGACTTGGTTGAGCAAGAACGTGGGTTACAGGCAGTTGAGGGGACGAAAATTCTAGGGTTCTTCTCTATCTCTTTCTCTTTTATCT
>JACEIK010002784.1:18309-44376 GCA_018107945.1 Datura stramonium | reverse complement strand
GAATTGTATCGATAAATTACTTCCCTACATGTTCGTTTTAGCCTCAGCTTGCTCATTACTATAGTTCAGACTCACTTTATAATTTTGTCTTAGATTCGTAAAAATTAGGAAACCCAACTCTCAAAATCCTATTTAAATTATTGTCTGCATTCTTAAAGATTTAGTCATTAACACTTGAGTTAACTATTACCCGTGTTCAGTCCCTGTGGGATCGATACTTGGCTTACTTAAGCCATTTACCTACTTGTTCGACCGCGTGCACTTGCGTGTAGTTATAAAAGCCGCGAACAAGTTGGTCGCCATGGAAGGGGAAATAGAGGCTAGAGATATGCCCCTCAATTCTTTGATAAGGATGACTCAGATATTGATGAAGTCGGGTCAACTGGAGATATAAACCACCACCTTTGCCGACTGGGGAAAAGTTTGACATCACTAGCACCATGATACGATTGTTGAATATGAAAGGGGTGTTTAGTGGTCATGCAGTTGATGGTCATGCAGATGATGATGCCAACCTACACTTAATGAACATCATCAGAATATGCGAGGCGTACAGGTTGCAAGGTGTCAGTGTGGATGAAATAAGATTGAGACTCTTCCCATTTTCTCTATCCAGGGAGGCTACTTTATGGTTATCGGAGTTTTCCAATGACTCCATTACTGGAGGGAGCTCAAACAAGCTATTCTAGAGAGATTTTTTCCACCCTCCAGGATGTTACAACTGAAGGATGAGATCTACAATTTCTAACAATTGAAAATAGAGGAACTTCATGAAACCTGGTTGAGATTTAAGAAGAAGTTGACCAAGTGCCCAAACCATAAAATTCCTGATGACAGTTTGTTGGAGATTTTGTACAAATCACTAAACAATAGTACAAAGTTGTGGAAGATACTGTGGCAGAAGGAGCACTGATGAGTCACACGTTGGAAAAAAGTTCCGCTATTCCTAATAGAGTGACTAAAACCAATAGTGCCTGGCACACCGAGAAAGAAGAAGCAACTGCTGGTACATATGCTATTGGTATGACTATAGACCAATGAAAGAAGGAGGAGGAACGTGATTAGGAAATAACCCATATTCATACATTGTTAGAACTATTCACGAAGCATATCAGGGGAGCTGGAGCCTGAAAAGTTAATGCAGTGGGAACACAAGGACAGGGACCAAGGCCAAAGCATTCAGATTTCGAGGAGGAAGCAAACTTCTTGGACAACCAAATGGTGGGTTTTTGGGAAAACACCCAACAGTCTAGACAGCACACTTGGCACCAAGGCTCTAGAAATCAAGGTCGGAACTAATACCGAGACAAGTACAATTGAAGTGGGTATAGAGAAAAAAGCTGAGGTCGTGAGTGAGAGGGAGAATGGAGAATGAATCATGGATACCGCAACGATCGAGCAGGATTGTATGTGCCTCCTAATGCACGTGAGGGGGAGGATGGACAGTCAAAGTTTGAGAGCATGATGGCAGAGATGCTCAAGAAGGTGAGATCCACAAAGGAGCAGTTGAAAGACATTCATGGAGATATATCTGGCATTGGCCAGAGAGTTGAGCCACTTGCCACAGCCTTCAAGCAAAGAGAGCAGCAGCTGGGTCAGCTGTCGACCTCCCTGTACCCAAGACAAAAGGGAACACTACCTAGCAACAAAGTCTAAAATTCAAAGAATGATAGTCACTACATGGATATGATGACTAGGAGTGGAAAGACCACAGTTGATTTCCCCTCTGCTTGTTGTCGTTGAAATGCAAAGGAATAAAGAGAGCATAATTGATAATGATGATGATGAGGTTGTTGAGCAATAGCTTAAGGAAGAGGCTAAATTGACTAAGGATCCAGTTGTTGAAAAGGAGCCTAAAGATAAACAAGGAAGAAACAAGGAGCCACACAGATCTATAAGGCTATGCAACGACCACCGCTACCATTCCCTCAAAGTTTGAAGAAGAAGTTGGAAGATGGTAAATTTCAGAAATTTCTATCTATGCTTAAACAACAATCTGTAAACATACCATTGGTTGAGACATTGGAGTAGATTCCCGGATATGCCATGTTTATGAAGGACCTTGTTACCAACAAAAGGTCAGTGAGCTATGAGCCCGTGGGTAAGTTGCATCATTGTAGTGCCATAGCCTCATGGGTCCTTTCCTAGACGAAAAAGGATCTGGGTACCTTCACCATTCCATGTTCTATTGGTGACGTTGAGTTCTTGAAGGTACTTTTCCACTTGGGAGCAAGCATCAATCAGATTTCATTAACTGTGTTCAAGCAGCTGGGCTTGGGAGCCCCCACACCGACTACTATGCGACTACTAATGGCCAACCGAACCGTGAAGAAACCTGTGGGGATCCTATTTGATGTGCTTGTCAAGGTGGAGCCTATGTAACTGAAACAAAAATAAGCGCCTCAGTATGACTTATGTGTGCTCACGTGCGGGTGAAACAAAAATAGGTTGCAAAAAAATTACAGTACAGACTAGTACTATGAGCCTCAGTACGACTCATAAGAGCATTGTACTGGACGTACTATGAGTCGTGGTGAGAAGCAGAGATATGGCCTAGTGCATGAGTTCATGGTACGGTTTATCCTATGACTCATAACTCCATTGTGCGGGTCGTAGTACTCACTGTAGTTATGAACTATGCAAAGTATGGAACTCCAGTTCAGAGTGACCTATGAGTCGTGGTACGGTTCATACCTTCATGGTACGAGTCGTATGATGTGCTCATAGGTAAAAAGGTAAGTTTCCATAAACCTCTCGTACGAGTACTAGGTACAACCTACAACTCATGGTATAAGTCATGACGGGCAAATTGCTTAAGTTGACCTGACTCGACCCGAATTTTTTAAAAATTTTCCCCAAAGTATTTTAATTCCAAATCACTCAGACCCTTCTCCTATGCAATCAAACTCGAACTCACGAACACCTCCCATGAATCCCTCACACTTGTAACTAATGATAAATGATTGATTAAGCAAAATTTTTGCCCGATTAACAATGCTCTAATCGAGTTCCAACCCTAGTCACTGAAACACGCACAATGTGAGCAAGAGTTTGCAAAAATCAAGTAAGTAACTGTGATTTGGGTTGAGTAAAAATACCTTCGTGCCTGTATGAATATGTTTAACAACCGGGAGTCCTCAAAATGTATGAAAATTGACAAGGATAATTATCAGAAACTTGCAATATGATTATGTTGACTAGGCAGGATTCAAACATAGTTAGAATTGAACTTAAATTGATACGTACTGAGTTATGGGTTGTGAATCAAAAAGGGAGGACCGGGTAGTCGTATAAATGTGAAAACGAATGCCTAGAACTAGGGAATTCTGAGTACCCAACACAAATTGAATGTACCTGCAAAACTGACTTGAACAAAGGCAAGGACAGGCTTCTCAAGACTTCCTATGACTCGTGGTTGCATACTACAACTCGTAGGATGGCATGCTGGTACTTTCCTAAGCCAAGTGTATAACAATTAATTGGTATGGAACCTAGTACGGCTCGTGGTATTCTATTATGAGTCATACCTTGCAATCGTACCAACAGTCTAAAAAGGGTCAAGTCCAAAGGCAACTGTAGGACCCTTACTACGACTTGTGGAATTTACTTATGGGTTGTACCATGAGTCATGGAAAAATATAGAATAATGGTTTTCAAGGAGCATCCTCATACGACTCATGGTACGAATCATACCTTCGTGGTATGCTTCGTATCTCAGAGTCGTGACTGCGACCCAAGATGTTATGAGTCTTAGTACGGACTGTACCTTCTAGGTACGACTCATACTGACGACCCGTGGAAAGTTTCAGAGTATATATTCTTGTTTTCCTTTTCTCAGATATGAAGTTCTAACCCTTTTTTTCCACAGGTACAATGACTTTAAAGAAGAAAGCAACTAAATTCTCCAAAGACAAAGCCGCCAAGGCAAAGACAGCTACTTGGAGGGCATTGAAGATGAGCCCTCCGACTCTGAACATGAAGAATCCTCTCCTAGTGTTTTAGTGGAAGAGTACAGGGTCGATACATGTGACACCGATGGGACCCAAACCACTAGGACAAAAGCTAAAGCCCTGGCCGAAGCGGCCACTGCCACATATGCTGATGCTCCCCAATCTAAGGAGGGAGCTGAAGAACGAGTCTAAGAGTCCGGTAGAGACTTTCATGATTATGAGGGGTCCGAGGAGATGGAGATAGTGAGTCTAGATTCTATGATGAGGCAGCCCATGATGAGGGAGAGTAAACTCCACCTACAGAGACCTATACTAATCAGTGGAGAGTACCTGGTGCACAAGAAATCTATGAGTAGTGCCACTCTCTCACCACCAAGAACCACCCTAGTCGGAGTATTCAAGAAGAGCCACATATACTCACCAATGCACTGAATGAGATGGAGGAGATGAAGTGGATATTCAGCTACTACGGTTTGAGTAGATGGCTAGAACCCCGGGGCGATACACTTCAAAGATAGTCCGAGAGTTCTATGCCAATTATTTGGCTATCGTGGAACAGAAATGTCACGCCCCACCTTGGGAGGCATGACTGACACCTAATGTCATACTGGGATCTGAGCTGACCTGGCTGGGCATATGCACCCCTTGTGCCTACTGGTGATTCAAAATCAAGAAAACAAAACAGCTATGTCTCGGGTTGTAAACACAACCTCAGGATGAAAAGGCCACACAACACATGTAAAGGAAAACAACTAACCCAGCCAACACAGTAGTAAAGGGATCCTATGCGGGCCGACAGGACCCTCATGCTTTCTAGTTATAACGGAATGAAAATAGGCATTCATATTTGTACTATAGCCGACAAGGCTGCTAATCGAAAGCTATACTAGGCCCCACACGGCCAACATACATAACTGAACATATATAGGCCCCACACAACCAACATACATAACTGAACATATATAGGCCCCACACGGCCAACAAAGAAAATTAACTAAACATTGTAGTCTGCAAGGCTCTAAGAATGGAAATATCTATTGAGACAGGGCCCCAGCCTACCTGAATACTATACAAATAAAAGAGGGATAAACCTTTATAGCGTGGAAACTCCAAAGTAAAGGAGCTGGCCAATTTTCTGACTCTGAATAGCTTCTATGAGATCCCGTAATTTGTCTGTCTAAACCTAAAGGCAAGTATATAGTTCCCCATAGTTGGGCATTAGTACAATATGTACCGAATATGTAAGGGCGTAATAAAAGTTGAAAGGTGATAAAGATTTGAAAGTGAATAGCAGGAATGGGCAGAAGTTAACCTATAAGCTCTCTTATCCATAACTTGCATCTAGTAAACCACTACACGTATATGAACTGAAGCTTCATGACTATACATTCATAAGCTATGGCTATTAGGAAAGCATACAAACAAGAGCCTCACCTGGCCCCCATAAGTCTGGAAGGTACAATCAACACAGAGATAACCTACCTGAGCCCTCATAAGCCTGGGTAGGTGCGAATCAGTCTATATACCCCTAAAGTTCTACAAGTAACTGTAACTATCTCTGAGCCATCTGGGCTCCTGTGATTGTATATAAGCCGTTTGGGCTCCTTTAACTGAATATGAGTCGTTTGGGCTCCAGTAACTGAATATGAGTCATCTGGGCTCCTATGACTTAAAATGAGTTGTCTGGGCTCCCATAATAGAATACGAGTCGTCTGGGCTCCTGTAACGAAATACAATCCCTCTGGGCTCCTGTAACTAAATATGAGCCGTCTGGGCTTCTATAACTAAATATGAGTCGTTTGGGCTCTTGTGACTGAATACGAGTTGTCTTGGCTCCTTTAACTGAATTCGGGCCTTTTCACCTCTATAACTATACCCCGACCATACGAGGCTCTATGAAGGGTCTTTATTGCAACTAGGTCATAGAAGAAGTCCACAAGTAACTAGACTTCAAAATGGCCCTATAGGTAGTTCAGTAGTTTTGTAAGTAATGCAGCATCATAGCTCCTTAAGCAATCTATAGCCCCATAGGCTTTTATAGCAGCATCATATCTCTCTAAGCAGTTTATAGCTCCGAAAGGAGTTCATATAGCTAGCAGCCTCTCAGCTATTCATGGAGAGAGGTAGTATGAAAGACAATCTACCCCAACTAGGGACACTATGTTATAATCTACAATCTGGTCACTCGAAGGTGTATGTCACCCCTTAGGCTTAGCGTGAACGCTACTCTTAACCCGACTCTAGAATAGGCTATCTGATATCCATTAGGCGTAGTCTATGTGCCTACACCTAACCAAAAGGTCCTGATAGTGATCACAACCTCCGTCAACTTTGGCAGAGATGGAAAAGGTCCGAGTGGCCTAACCGATAGTCTAAAGGTCATTCCAAGACAGTGATAGCTCTTAAGCGAACAGTAAGGTCACAGACGACTAACTGTTTTGTTCTCTCACTTAGAACAACTGTAGGGATTTCACTCAATTCCACTAGGAAACTCTGGTGCCGCTGACTCTAAGGTAAGACCATCCTATCCAAATTCTGTCCTTGGAGGCGTCATGGTATGCCAACAGTCTCTGGGTGAGCGTCATTAATGATATAGGCGCCAATCTAAGAGTTATAGCCCCTGACTACGCCCTTATGCAGTCCAACTTACTAATTCAGGCCCCACAACTAACTATAGACTTCTATGGCCTTGGCGTGACGGTAAAACATTAGGATACTTCTAAACAGTAAATAAAATGGCTGGGGGAATCTCTATGACCCTCCTAGTGTTGTTCACACTAAACATACGCTTCCCTAATGAGGAATACTATGGTATAACCTCATTACGTCTTAGAGTAGCTAACCACAACTTTCATAATAAACTAATCACAACATATAGAATCATTATCTACTTTCGAAGGCACTGGTCATATCTTTATACAATGAGAATAACTTGCCGAAGAGATAAGCCTTAACATACCTCGAATGTTGATTCTCATTTACCCATGCAGTTCCAACCTGAAGCCGGTAATTCTACCTAATTGTAGCCTTTACGCTGAGAGAATAAGGTTATTTCAATAGTAGGAGTTGGCAAACAACAATGTCTTAAATATAATGTTGACTACAATTCAACTTTGTTTAATTTAGCCAACAACTCACAAATTCTCGAGAGTTTAGAAGGTAGAAATTCTTACCCTTCACTTGCAGACGCTTAGGACTCAATTAGAAGTGATTATGACAACTCTTACTCATTGGGGTTACGATACTCCTATCGAATTTTGAAGAAGTAACTCAGCAGGGATGTTCCTCATGAGCCTGGAACATGTTATCTAAGATGAATTTGCATTTGGAGAGAGTTTAGAGGCGTAATTTGATGGAAAATGGATGAAACCCATGCTCCTCCTCTGTTTGCTGTCGAGTGAAATATTAGAAATGAGTTATCTAAACATGAGTGGGCTTTATATATAATTGAGGTAGTGGCAGGGGGTGGCGCAGCACGCCGGCCACATCGCCAGACCAGGGGCGTGACGTGTCAGCCATGGCGCTGGCTTGGCAGCGTGGTGCGGCACCCAGGGCGCCTGGTCTCCCGCCTCGGCCTCTTGCTCTCTTGATACCATGCTCGCATGTTCATTCCCCGAGCCATTCTCCATATGCATCGTACTCTAAACTTCTTAACATACGTACGCCGCATTGGTTAAACGATAAAAACTTATGGGGTGTAACATCATCCCCCCTTAGGAACATTCTTCCTCGAATGTAATATTAAGCATAGGAGACATAACTCCTTTAACTTTTGCAAAAAAAATTTGTAGAGTCTCCTATATAATACAGATTATCCTAAAACCTGAAACAAAGAAAAGTCCAACATAGGCATCTGATAAGACACTACAAACAACTACTCTACAATATAGAAGTGAACAACTAAACAGTACTGATAATATAAGCAATAAAGTAGCAACTAAACAATAATTCTACCTCAACTGTACAATCTAGGTCAAGTCTGGAATAAGTGAGGGTATCTAGACCTCACATTATCCTCAGCTTCCCAATTCATGTTCTGTTCTCTCATAGCACTTTACTAGGCTATAGATATAGTTCTTAAGATAGCCTTTAGTATAACTTATTGGAGTTTCCGCGTGGGACGACTCCTCTATGACCTGAGCATCCTCGACTGGGATAACCTGAGAAAGGTCCCTTAGGCACTTTCGTAGTGTTGATGAGAAAATCCTATCCCCGAAGGCAACTCTATCTCATAGGCGACTTGGACGGTCTGCTGGACTGGCCAGTATAGCTTAGTGAATCTAGGGTTGGGCTTGCCCCTCTTATTAGATCTCATAACGCCCTTTTTGGTGATGTTTTTAGAAATACCCAGTCGCTACTTCAATCCTTAACTCCCTATGTCATACGTTAGAGTAGGACTTCCGACAACCCTGGGCTACCGGCACTTATTTCCTGATAAGTTTAACTTCTTCTGTCTAATTGATGTAGTAGGTCCGATTAAATTACCCCCAATTTACCTACTTTAGGTCATCATATAGGGGGCCTAAATTTCCACCCATGACAGTTCTCTGGGCTTCTGAATCATGTGCTCTACTTGGCTATTTTTTGGGGGACGAGAAGCCATACTTAAATTAACATGTGTCCCAATCTGTTCTGACAGCTTTTCCAAAACGTAGTTGCGAGTTGTGCCCCTTTGTCAGAACTTAATAGACACTAAGACACCATATTACATAATGTTTCTTTAGTATTCAATTCAGTGTAATCTTTAGCTGAAACGTCATTCTGACCGGCAAGAAATAAGTTAATCTCATTATCCTTTCAACAATGACCTAACGGGGTCATGTTTATGCCTGGTACGAAGTAATCTTGTAACTTTATTCGGACTGGCTACTTCCCTCTTCCATGCAGGCACGACTATCACCTGAATTAGCCTACCCAAGTTTTAAGGTTCAACCTCTCCTTGCGGTCCATTGGAGTTCTATGCCACTGTTCAGTAACAACCTTGTTCTTCCTATGCAACTAGTAGATCTCTTTTTTAACCTGATGTGTTTTGTCAAATCGGAGTGGAGATAATTATGTACAAGGTGTAACTTTGCTACAGTCTACTAAGGAAGCCCTGCCATATTTGGAATGCAGAGTCGACCTCTGGATTTCAAGACTCTGTCCCCTACTCTCTCGAAGGCTAGTGACTCCTTCTGTTGGGCCTTATCTCTGGCTGCACTAGGCTAGGGTCTCTGTATCGTCATTCCTTTGCCTCCACACCTACTGGTGATATGGAAGTATTCTAGGTTACAACCACACTACCCGTTAAACGTCAGCTTGATACTAATTTGTTGACAATCAGCGGCGTTTCTAGGCTCTACCAACTGCTATAACCTGGAGGTGATTCTATTTTCCTCCAGAGCTAGATATTTGTGCCTTCCCCTTACTTCTATAGGTTGAGATATGGGGTTCATTCCCCATGCATCATATTAGAAAGGATATTACTGGCCAATTCTACCAACCTGTATCGTTCTGACCCACACTCGACCAATTTCCCTTATACAATCTCTCTGTCCTTCCACATAAAAAACTAAGGCCATTACTGTTATTCTTCAGGTATACACTACCATCATTAGCACACTGCGGGGGTTAGAATATTTCTGACTTAAACTTTGCTATTGCTGGGTGTCCATTGCTTACGGATTCTCACATGTAGTTGGTTGGTACTAGCAATCTTAACTGCTCTCCTGATTTACTACCATGAGGGTCTAGGTGATTTATTTATGCACTAGGGGTCTTAACCACTTCCTAGCACTTTCCAGAAGTCAATGAATCTTGCCCTTCTTTACTATTTACTCAGGGCAACATGGCATCGATACTTACGCTCTCTGTTATACTGAGAAGAGATTGGGAGGCGGGAGATAACCCCATCATTCCATAACGGGGCCCGAAACTCAACAAACTCTTAAAGATAGAGGAACAAACCTCGCAATTACACAATCCTTTACTTGTTTCAGGTAACCCAACATTAATTGTCTCCCCTGTCTAATTTAAAATATATACTAAGTAAGACAATTCATATATATACTATACTCCTCATATTCCAAGGTTTATTTAAGAACTAGGGACGGTGCTGGAATATCTGTTATCTTATGAGGTTCCTGGTGCCCTGAGAGGATGCTGGAGAGATTAAAAGTACATCCCCTTTCGCATTCAGACTGGGCCGGTCCCCCAATTGTAGCACCTCACTTGTACCCTCTGCTGCTGTATCTAACTTACGACTAGCTAAAGTCTGTCCCATGTCAAACATTATTCTAGACAGACCTAACGATGAGAGCTTAGGGACTCAACCCTGTACAACTTGGCTTTACAGCACCATCTAAGAAAAAGGAAGGGTAACCATATTATCATGCCTCGTAGCCTCCTGCTTATAAAATGTGGTGCAAAACACATTTATAAAAAAGACTCTACTAGAAATGGCTTGTAGATTCCCTAGGATAAAACATTGCTCTAATAACAAGTTTTTCACGCCCCACCTTGGGAGGCATGACTGGCACCAAATGCCATACTAGGATCTGGGTTGACCTGGCTGGGCATATGCACCCTTGGTGCCTACCAACGACTCAAAATCGAGAAAACAAACTGCTATATCTCGACTGTAAACACAACCTTGGGCCAACAAGTCCATGCAGAACATGTAAAGGAAAATAGCAAACTCAGCCAACACAATAATAAAGGGATCCTATACGAGCTAACAAGATCACTATGCTGTCTAGTTATAGCGAAATGAAAATAGGCAGTCATATTCGTACTATTGTCAACAAGGCTGCTAACCAAAAGCTATACTAGGCCCTACATGACCAGCATACAGAACTGAACATATATAGGCCCCACACAGACAACTAACTAAAGACTGTAGTCTGCAAGCCTCTAGGAATAGAAATATTGGTCGGGGCAGAGCCCCAGCCTACTCGAATACTATACAAATAAAAGATGGATAAACCTTTACCGCCTGACAAATCTGAAGGGAAGGAGTTGGACAATTTGCTGACTTTGAATAACTTCTATGAGATCCTGCGATCTATCTGTCTAAACCTGCAGACAAGTATGCAGTGCCCCATAGTTGGGCGTCAGTACAATATGTACCAAATCTGCAAGGCAGTAATAAAAGCTAAGTAAAATGCAATAAAGAATTGAAAGTGAATAGCAGGAAGAGGCAAAAGTTAACCTATAAGCTCTCTTATCCATAACCTGAAGCTAGTAAACCACTACACGTATATGAGCTGAAGTTGTACGACTATACATTCATAAGTTATAGCTAGCAGGCAAGCATACAAACAAGAACCTAACCTAGCCCCCATAAGCCTGGAAGGTACAATCAACACAGAGATAACCTACCTGGGAACTCATAAGCCCTGACAAGTGCTAATTAGTTTACATACCCCTATTGGTACCCCTGAAGCTCTATAAGTAACTATAACTGTATCTGAGCCATCTGGGCTCCTGTGACTGTATATGAGCCGTTTGGGCTCCTATAACTGAATATGAGTCGTCTGGGCTCCTGTAACTAAATATGAGCTGTCAGAGCTCCTGTGACTGAATATGAGTCGTCTAGGCTCCCGTAACTGAATACGAGTCATATGGACTCCTATAATTGAATATGAGCCATCCAGGCTCCTATAACTTAATATGAGTCGTCTGGGCTCATGTGACTGAATTCCAGCCACCTAGGCTCCTATAATTGAATTCGAGCCTTTTCACCCTTGTAACTGTACACCGAGCACACGAGGCCTCTACGAAGAGTCTGTAATGCCAGTACGATGTAAAAGAATTCCATAAGTGACTAGACTTCAATATGGCCCCGTAGGTAATTCAGTAGTTTGGTAAGTAATGCAGCATCGTAGCTCCGTAAGCAATCTATAGCCCTGCAGGCGTTTATAGCAGCATGGTAGCTCTGTAAGAAGTTTATAGCTCTGAAAGAAGTTTATACATCTAGCAGCCTCTTAGCTATTCATGGAAAGAGACAGTATGAAAGAAAATCTACCCCAACTAGGGACACTATGTAACAATCTACAATCTGGTCACTCGAAGGTGTATCTAGCCCCTTAGGCCTAGCGCGGCCGCTACTCTTGACCCGACTCTAGAATAAGCTATCTAGCTTCCAACAGGCACAGTCTGTGTGCCTACACCTGACCAGAAGGTCTTGACAATGATCACAACCTCCATAGACTTAGGCAAAGAAGGACAAGGTCTGAGTGTCCTAACCGATAGTCTAAAGGTCATGCTAAGATGGTGATAGCTTGTAAGCGCATAGTAAGGTTGCAATGACTAACTATTTAGTTCTCTCACTTAGAAAAACTTTAGGGCTATCACTCAATTCACTAGGCAACATTGGTGCCGCTGACTCTAGGGTAAGACCATCCTTTTCAAATTCTGGCCCTGGAGGCGTCATGGTACGACAATAGACTCTAGGTGAGCTTCACTGACAATATAGGTGCCAACTTGAGAGTAATAGAACACGACTATGCCTTTATGTTGTCCAACTTTCCAATTTAGGCCCCACAACTAAACATAGACTTGTCAGGCCTTGGCATGATGACAAAACATCAGGATACTTCTAAATAGTAAATAAATGAGCTGGAGGAATCTCTATGATGCTCCCAGAATTAGTCACACTAAACATATGCTTCCCTAACGAGGCATACTATGGTATAACCTCATTACGTCTTATAGAGGCTAACCACAACTTTTATAATCATTAATTACTTGCAACAACAAATCACAACATATAGAATCATTATCTACTTTTGAACTCTCTTGTCATATCATTATACGACAAGAATAACTTGCCGAAGAGATAAGCCTTAACATACCTCGAATGCTGATTATCGTTTACCCATGTAGTTCCAACCTGAAGCAAGTAATTCTACTCAATTGTAGCCTTTGCACTGAGAGAATAAGGTTATTTCAGTAGTAGGACTCGACACCCAACATTCTATTTGAAAGAACATTGACTACAATTCATCTTTGTTTAATTCAGCTGACAACTCATAAATTCTACAGAGTTTAGAAGGTAGAAATGCTTACCCATCACTTGCAATCGCTTAGGACTCAATTACAAGAGATTCTGACAATTTTTACTCAGCAGGGTTCCGATACACTGAGTGAATTTCGAAGAAATAACTTTGCAGGATGTTTTTCATGGGCCTGGAACTCGTTATCTAAGATGAATTTGCATTTGGATGAAGTTTAGCGGCATAATTTGATGAAAATGGATGAAACCCATGCTCCTCCTCTTTTTGCTGTCAAGGGAAATATTTGAAATGAATTATGTAAACATGAGGGGGCTTTATATATTATTGAGGCGGAGGAACGGCGCGCCAGCCACAACGCCAGGCTAGGGGCGCGATGTGCCGGCCATGGCATCGGCCTGGCAGCGCAGCGCGACGCCTAGGGTGCCTGGCCTACGCCTTTGCCTCCTACTCGCTCGATACCATGCTTGCGTGTTCATTCCAAAACTCTCAACATACGTACATACATATTGGTTAAACGATAAAAACCTCTGGGGTGTAAAAAGAAAGTGTAGGCTGGGAAGAAATTGAAGGATCAACCCATGTTGAAGAGTGTAATGGCGTGAGGCCGCACTGTCGACATATCTGAGCATACTATTACTTGGGTATTATATGGGCCTCAGTTCATAACACCACACACTACATAGGAAGTTTGACTACCGGGTGGATGCCATGAAGACGATCAAGCAGTTAGGTATTGAGAAGAGGAAGAGCCAGACAAAATGGTTGTCTAGGGTCATTGCTGAGGATAAAGAGGATGCAAAATAGGTGACTAGCAAAAAGTAGGTCACCAAAAATTCACTGAATTTTATAGAAAAGGCCTATTGGACACTAGTTCACCACCGGTTGGCACCATTTATGAACGACAACACCCTCAGTGCAGACAGAGCAGCATTGGTGGTATGTATCATGTTGAGATATGTCATACACATTTATAAGGTCATCACGGAGGAGATCCAGGATAGGCGTATGGGATTGAGTACTACTATCCCATTTCGGAGTCTCGTGTTTAGATTGTGTATGGAGGCAGGTCTCAAGGTGCATCGTAATGAGAAGTGATTGATTGGAGCACAACGAACAACAGACATTGGGTTGACCGAGATGAAGTAAACTCGGTGAGCCGAGCACGACTTTATACTACAGTCCCATTACCACAAGCAGTTGGGGGTGAGCAAGTTAATGCCCCCACCTCACAGGAGCAGGATGAGACATCAGCTACAGAGGACGATCATTCGAAGAAAGCTCCCAGCACCTCTACTGCGCCACTTATGGATCTTCTGTGCTAGAACCCAATAGGATATATGCTCGTGCCTTAGGACTTTCTACAAAAGATGGCAAAGAAACTGATCGTGACAAACAGAAAGGTGCAGTATATGATAGAGAATGTGATGCCTTGGGTGAAGGCTGAGATTGAGGCGGTTGCACGGGTCTTACATGCCAGACTTGACAACTTTGAGAGCCGCTACAATGAGCACATGGCAAAGCAGACTGACACTGGTAGACTCCATGAGGAGTTGGGGGCTCTTCGGAGCCATGTGCCCAGAGCTGTCATCTTATCAGTCGGCAATTCTAGTAGCCCCCACTCTTCATGACCTCGATATTGGGATAGACGATGAGCTTGATTTGGCAGCATATTAGGAGCCGATCGGAGCAGAAGGAGAAAAGGGAAAGAAGAGGGTCTCAGAAAATGTTGGAGATGAGACCCTAAACAAGAAGAGAAAGAAGGAAATGAAAGAACGCTAGCAGGCAAGATTAGAGAGCCAGCATATTTACGACGAGCATGGCTAAGAGCTTCTTGAGAGAGCGAGAGGAGCGGGTAACTCCACCACTGCCCATGCCAATCTTTCAGGTGAAAAGGACCCTTGTAGCGAGCCACATTCAGCCTTAATTGTCACCGAGGTCGTAGAGGTGACCACTACTACTGAAGGATTGTCCATTCCCCCTATGGATGTACCATTCAGTGCGCCGACCACCTCTAGTGCCAAGAATGTAGTGGAGGTACCATCTCCTCGAGATGACAGGAGCGCTTAGTGCCCCACAGGCATGACTCTTTCCCTTGTGTTATTATATTCTCTACTTCGAGTATGAAACATGCTTTTCAAAAAGTGGAGGGGGTGTACTTGTATATTTTTGGGATTTTTAGATTCGTCCGAGGGTGTTTCTTGCCGTGTTTCTTTTCCCTCGGGCATGCTATCTAGTAAAATTGACATGTTTAAGATATTTTTATTTAATTAGAAAGTAGCTTAGGATTACTCGGCCAATAAAATGCACTAGTTTTGAGGTTTTGAAAAAAGATGACCCCTGTTTAAAATTTTTATTGTTAGTTATGTACTTGTTGATTGCAAAACATAATTTCTGTTGATCTTTTTGTGTCATTTAGTGTATTGGCATGAGTAGTGATAATTGGCCATGTATGAATTGGATAGGTAGAATGAAAGAAAATCATGTACCATGAGTGACTGAGGTGCCACGCCCCATCTTAGGAGGCGTAACTGGCACATAATACCATCTTGGAACCTGGGCTGACCTAGTCGGGCATATGCACCTCTGGTGCCTACCAGCAACTTAAAATTAAGAAAACCAACAATTATATCTCAGCTGTAAACGCAGCATTGGGCCGACTAGGCCAAGAAACAAACCTGCGTAAAAACAGTTAACCTAGCAGTCTCAATAATGAAAGGATCCTCTATGGGCCGACAAGACCACCATGCTAAGTCATAACAAAAGAAATATAGGCAGGTATATATAAACTATATCCAATAAGGCTTCTAACCGATAGCTAAGCTAGGCCCCACACGTCCATCACACAAAACATAACATACATAGGCCCCACATGGCCAAAAACAACAAAAAACTAAGAACTATAGTCCGCAAGCCTTTAAAGAGTAGATTAGTGGACGGGACTGGGCCCCGACCTACCCAAAAGCTATACAATAAGAAGAGCAAACCATTCTCACTTACAACTCTAAATAAAAGGAGTTGGTTGATTTGCTAACCCTGGATGACTTCTAAGGATGTCTTGAAACTCGTTTGTCCATACCTGCAGACAATTATGCAGCGCCCTATAGATGGGCGTCTGTACAATATGTATTGAATATGTAAGGCAGTAATGAAAATAGCTTAATGAAAGTTATAAAAGAGCTGGAAGTAATCTGCCACTAGAATCAGAATCTGACCTACCGCAATGTCATAATCATAAGCTACCACTAGCAGATAATATTCAAACAAGAGCCTAAATGGTCCCCATAAACATGGAAGGTACAACCAACACAAAGATAACCTACCTGGGCCCCCATAAGCCCAACCAAGCACCAATCAATCTATATACCCCTATTGAAACACGTAAGGCCCCACATGTGAGTGCAATTGTGTCTAGGGCAACCCAGGCCCTAATGAGGGTCGGTAGTGCTATCTTCGCATCGAAGGAGTTCATAGGAGATTTCATTGTGGCCCTAAAGGATTTACTTTAGTCCCTTCAGACAGTTAATAGCTCCATATGCAATTTAGTAGCTCTGTAAGCATTATAGTAGCTCCGAAAGCAATCTATAGTTCTTGTAAAGGATAGTAGCATCGTAGCTCCATAAGCAGTTTATAGCTCTGTAAGCAGTTTGTAAAACTAGCAGCCTCTCAACTATTCTTGGCGAGAGGCCATATGAAATACGATCAACCCTAACCGGGGACACTACGTTACAATCTCAATTCTATTCATAACGACTAACTAAAGCACTCGATTTCTTAAGATAAACCAAAATACAAGTCGTATCAGTGTTACAACGAGAATAACATGCCGAAGAGGTTAGCCTTAACATACCCCAATTGTCAATTTCCGTTCACCCAAAGAGTTCCAACCTAAAGTCGGCAATTCCTCTAAATTGCATCCCTTACACTGAGAGAATGAAGCTATTCTCAATACAAGGAATCGACAAATAACAGTAACCTTTAAGAATATTAACTACAATTCAAACTCTATCTAATTCAGCCAAAAGGTTACAAATTCCTCAGAGCTTAGAAGGTAGAAATGCTTACCTATCATTTATAGCCACTCAGGACTCAATTAGAAGTGATTTCTACAATATTTACTCAGTGGGGTTCCGAAAATGTAAGCGAGATTTCAAGAAATAACTTCATAGGAAAATTCTTCGTAGGCCCGGAACTTGTTATCCAAGAAGAATTTGCATTTTAACGAAGTTTAACGGTGTAATTCAGCGAAAATATCAAGAAAACATCACTCAAGTTCGCTCCACTATCTTTGGGGAATATTACAATGAATCAAATAAGCATGAAGGAGGTTTATATAATTTTGAGGCGGAGGTAGGAGGAGGTGTAGCGCGCAGGCCGCAGGGCCAGTACACAAGCACGACATGCCAGCCAGTGTGCTGGCATAGCCGCACAGAACAGTGCCTGGTGCACCCTGCCTCCAGCCCCGGCTTCCTGCTCGCTCGACAACACTCTCGTATGCTCATTCCTTGAGCCCTTCCTCGTGTGCGTCATACTCAAAAACTCTCAAAATACATACGCACACGTCGGTTAAATTATAGAAACTTATGAGGTGTAACATCATCCCTCCCTTAGGACCATTCATCCTCAAATGTAATCTAAAACTTAAGAGATTTACTTACTTTAACCACTGCCGAAAAAATTTCAGCAGAGTCTCCTTCGTAATATGGACTATCCGAAAATCGGAAACATAGAAAAGTCCAACTACTCCATAACATAAAAGTGAGTAACTAGTCAATATTCAAAATATAAGCAACAAAATAATACCTGAATAACAGTCTCACCACAACTGCACAATTTGAGTCAAGCCTGAAATAAGTGAGGATATTTAGACCTCATGTCGTCCTCGACTTCCCAAGTCATCTCCTCCACATTTCTACTCCTCCATAGGACTTTAACGGAGGCTACATCTTTAGTCCTCAATCTACAAACCTGTCAGTCAAATATAGCAACTGGAGTCTCTTCGTAGGACAATTGATCAGTAACTTGAACATCTTCAACTGGGACAACCCGTGGGACGGGTCTCCTATACACTTACATTGCATCGACACGTGGAAAACTTGATGAACAGATTCTAGACCTGAAGGTAATTATAACTCATAAGATACTCGGCCTATCCTTCAAAGGATTCGATATGGACCGATGAACCTAGGACTAAGCTTGCCCTTCTTGCCAAACCTCATCACGCCCTTCATAGGCAAAACCTTAAGAAATACTGAATTATCAACACCACGCCCTTCATAAGCGAAACCTTATGAAATACCCATTCACCTTTTCTTCTGATTGGTGTATCATATCAGGTTCGATCTATCTTGCTTCCCCTACTTCAAACCATCCTATGGGGGACCTATATCTACGCCAATAGAAAGCCTCATAAGGAACCATCTGAATAATAGAATGATAATTGTTATTGTATGCGAACTCAATAAGAGATAGATGCTCGTCCCAACTCCCTCCAAAGTCTAGCACACACGCCCGTAGCATATCCTCAAGCGTCTGAATGGTGTGCTCTACCTGATCATCTGTCTGGGGATAGAAAGTTGTACTAAAATTAACCTGCATCCCCAAAACCCTTGTGAAATGACTGCCAGAATCTAGTTTTGAATTGTGCCCCTCTGTCAGAAATAATAGATGTTGGGACACCATGCATTCGAACTATCTCCTTAATATATAACTCATCATAATCTTCAGCTGAAAACGTAGTCCTGACTGGTAAGGAATGGGCTGATTTTGTTAGCCTATCGACGATGACCCAAATGGAGTCTAATTTATGCCTGGTGCGAGGTAGACCTATAATAAAATTCATATTAGTTGCTTCCCATTTCCATATAGGTATAACTATCTCTTGAGTCAGTCTGCCAGGTTTTTGATGTTTAACTTTTACCTGCTAACAATTAGGGCACTGTGCTACAAACTCAGCTACACCCTTCTTCATCCAGGCCACCAATATATCTCCTTTTTATATCATCGTACATCTTTGTCGAACCTGGGTGAAGGGAGTAATGAGAATAATGTACCTCTTCCATAATCTGCTGACAAAGCCCTGCCACATCTGGAATGCACAGTCGACCTCTGAACCTTTGAACACCATCTCCCATTAACTCAAAGGATGACAGTTTGCCTTGTTGAACCTTGTGTCTAAGCTATACTAGGCTAGGGTCCTCGTACTACCGCTCTTTCCCCTCTACAACTAGAGATGATACTGTTGTATTCTGCATCACGACCCTATTATCTTTTGAATCTACTTCCCCAACTGCTAGATTGGCTAACTAGTGCAGCTCTCGAGTCATTTCCCGTTGTTATGGCCTTAAATATGCTAGGCTGCCCACAGATCTGCAACTAAGGGCATCGACCACAATATTATCCTTCCCTAGGTGATATAAGATATTCACATCATAGTCTTTCAGCAACTCTAGCCAATGATGTTGTCGCAAATTCAACTCCATATGCGTGAAGATATACTGGAGGCTTTTTGTGATCTGTAAAGATATCTACATGAACACCATATAGGTAGTGCCTCTAGATTTTTAGAGCATGAATGACTGCAGCCAATTCTAAATCATGGGTGGGGTAATTCTTTTCATGCTTCCTTAGCAACCTCAAAGCATAGGCAATCACCTTTCCATGCTGCATCAGAACACATTCCATCCCAACACCTGAAGCATCATAGTATACTACATAGCCCTCTAGATCTTTCGGTAAGGCTAATACTTGTGCAGATGTCATTTTCTTTTTCAGTTCTTGGGAACTCTACTCACAAGCCTCGGTCTAGTGGAATTTAGTTTCTTTTTGAGTTAATCTTGTCAACGACACTGATAAGGCCGAGAATCCTTCCACGGACCTTCTGTAATACCCGGGTAACCACAGGAAGCTATGAACCTCGGTGGGAGTCGTGGATCTAGGCCATGTCTTTACCGCCTCAATTTTCTTCGAGTCAACCTGGATACGTGCATCTAATAAATGTAGCCCAAGAAAGATACAAAATTTTACTAGAACTCATATTTCAAGAACTTCGCATATAACTAACAATCAATGAAGACTTGGAGTACTGTTCGCAAATGATCTCTATGTTCAGCTTCGGAGAGTGAATATACCAAAATATCATCAATAAACATTATCACAAACAAATCTAAATATGCCATTAGATGTTGTTAATCTAATCCATAAACACTGTTGGGGTATTCGTCAATTCGAAGGGCATGACCAAGAATTCAAAATGACCATACTTGGTCCTGAAGGCTGTCTTTGGAATATCTTTTTCCCGGACTCGCACCTGATTATACCTTGACCTTAAGTTGATTTTGGAGAAATATTTCGCCCCCTGCGGCTGGTCAAACAAATCATCTATCCTTGGAAGGGGATATTTATTCTTAATAGTAACTTCATTCAATTGCCGATAATCTCTACACATTCGTAGAGAGTCGTCCGTCTGTCTTACAAACAAAACTGGTGCACCCCACGACAAAGTACTAGGCCTGATAAAGCCTTTATCTAGAAAATCCTTCAACTATTCTTTCAATTCCTACATCTCGGCAGGAGCCATTTGGTACAGAGGGATTGATATAGGTTGCGTATCTGGTGGTAGGTCAATAGAGAAATTGATCTCACGCTCTGGGGGATACCAGAGAGCTCCTTTAGGAATACATCCGGAAATTCACTGACCAAAAGAATGGACAGAAGAGTTGAGGATCCTTCCTGCATATCATACCCTAATAATATGGTAAATATAGCCCTTCGCTATTAGCTTCCTCACCCGAAGATAGGATATAAACCTACCTTTTGGCGTAGCTGCATTGACCTTCCATTCTAGTACCACCTCCCCTAGAAAGTGAAATCGGACAGTCCTGGTCAAGCACTTCACATTAGCATAACATGGCGCTAGCCAATCCATGCCCATAATTACATGAAAATCAATCATTTCTAGCTCTACTAAGTCTGTTAAAGTCTAGCGACCAACAACCTCAATGGTACAACCCTGATAAATCCTCTTAGCAATAATAGAGTCGCCAATGGGTGTGGATACAGAAAATGGTCGCTGAAGTAATTCTGGTGTTATACCAAATTTCTGTGCCACTAACGGAGTAACATAAGACAAGGTAGAACCTGAATCTATCAAAGCATGAACTGGGTGAGAGAAAATATCCAGCATACCTGTCATAACATTTGGTGACGACTCTGACTCCTGTCTCCCTTGTAAGGTGTAAGTGCGATTCGAACCACCACCAAAACTAGATGCCCCTTATCTACCTCTACCTCTACCAGCTGGAGCTGATGGCCTACTCCCTGTCGAGGGTGCTGGGGCATGTGATCTTGTTGTGGACCTGCTTTGCTAGTCCTAATCCCCCTAATCTCTATTTGGACAATCCCTAATCATGTGACCCTCTTGGGCACAAGTATAACACACATTAGAACCGTATCTATACCTCCCAAATTATTGTCAACTGCAATTCCTACAATGCGGTGCAATGGGCCTTCTCTCATCTAAACCACTTTGCTGTTGTGAGCCTGACACTTGTGGACTCTCTCTGGGACCTGAATGTCCACGATAATCTGCACTTCTTCCCTACTGCTGCAGAGAAAAAGGTCTAGGTGGCCTACCTAGCAACCAAGGTCTGGACCCCCTTTGAAACTCTACCTGCAAATCAGTGAGTCTAGCCCTCTGGTGCTGCTCCTGACTTACCTTCTCAGCCTCATACTAGTGCTTCTTGATTCCCTCTATATTCTGAGAAAAATATTGAATGCGAAAAATATCCATGTCCACGTGCAGAGTTGCTTTAATACACGTCTCCACATATTCCGTAGAAAGCCCCATGATAAACCAGTGTACTCTAGTTGGCATAGTATCAACAAAAGCTGGTACGTATCTCACCAAGGAGTCAAACCTCTGTGTGTACTCCCGAACACTCATTTTTCCCTTCTCCAGAAATAAGAACTGATCCACCTAGGCCTGTCTAATTTCTCGAGGCAGATAATGATCTAGGAAGGCTTCTGAAAAACCCGGTCAAGTAGGTGGAGATACATCTCTGCCTCTAGACCTTTCCAACTCTTTTACCACAGAACTGCTATGTCTCGTAGATGAAACACTGCCAACTCAATTGACTTTGTGGATGAAGCACGCATCACCCTGAATATTCTCTGCAACTCATCTAAGAAGTCATGAGGATCCTCTTTGCTTTCTATCCCAATAAACTGCGAAGGAGTCAAAGCAAAAAACTCATAGATCCTCAAACGTCCAGGTCCTTCAGTAGATTCAACGACAACAGGTGCCACTGGCTGGCATTGAGCAGCCATCATCCAAGCCAACATGTAAACCGCACTCCTAACCTCCTGATCCGATGGTATAGGGATGACTAGGGGAGTATTGGTTTATCTTCTACCCCGGGGGCTCCTGATTTTGCGGAGAATTCTGGGGAGATCTAGGTGACGTCTCCCTCTCAACCTCAGGTCGGGCCATCTCCAACTGTGGCACTCGGCTAGTGCCCTCTCCTGCCACACTATCCAACTCTCGGCCAGCCGTAGTCTATAGTGCATTGGACATTTTCTATGTAAATAAGTAGAATAATATAAGCTTAGGGACTCAATCCTACACAACATAGCTCTATATAACGATTTGGGAAAAGAAAGGCGGGTAACCACGCTATCATGCCTCGTAGCCTCTTGCCTATAGAATATGGTACACAACACCACCCATAGACAAGAAACTACTAGACATGGCTTGCAAACTACCTAGGATATGTCGTGGCTCTGATACCAAGTTTGTCATGCCCCACCTTGGGAGACATAATTGATACCTAGTGCCACCCCGGAACTCTGGCTGACCTAGCTGGGCATATTCACCTCTTGTGCCTGCCAGCAACTTAAAATTAAGAAAACCAATTGCTACATCTTGGATGTAAACACTACCTTGGGCCGACAAGGCGATATAACAAACCTGCATAAAAATAGCTAACCTTGTAGTCTCAATAGTAAAAGGATCCTGTACAGGGTGACAAGACTACTATGTTGTCTAAGTCATAAAAAAAGAAAGATAGGCAGTTATATAAACTATTGCTGACAAGGATTCTAACCGATAGCTAAGTTAGGCCCCACACAGCCATCACACAAAACATAACATACATAGGTTCCACATGGCCAACAACAACCATTAAATAAGAACAATAGTCTGCAAGCCTCTAAGAGTAGAATAGTGGTTGGGATAGGGCCCCGACCTACCCAAAAGCTATACAACAAAAAGAGAAAACCTTTCTAACTAACAACTCTGAAGAAAAGTAGTTGACTGATCTACTAACCCTGGATGACTGCTAAGGAGGTCATGAAACTCATTTGTCCATACCTGTAGGCAAGTATGCAGCCTCCCTATAGATGGGCGTCAGTACAATATATATCGAATATGTAAGGCAGTAATGAAAATAGATGAATGAAATCTCTAAAAAGAACTGGAAGTAATCTGCAATAGGAATAAGAATATAACTTGCGTAATGTCATAATCATAAGCTACCACAAGCATATAATATTCAAAAAAGAACCTAACCAGGCCCCCATAAGCCTGGAAGGTACAACCAACAAAAGATGACCTACCTGGGCCCCCATAAGGCACGACAAGCACCAATTAGTCTATATACCCCTATAGATACCCGTAAGGCTCTACGTGTGACTTCAATTGCATCTCATGCACCCCAGACCCTAGTAAGGGTCAGTAGTGCCATCTTGGCATAGAAGAAGTTCAGAGGAGACTCCAATGTGGCCTTGAAGACTTTACTTTACTCCCTTCAGATAGTTAATAGCTCTGTAAGAAATTTAGTAGCAGTGTAAGCAATGCAGTAGCTATAAAAGCAGCATATAGTTCTTGTAAAGGATAGCAGCATCATAGCTTCATAAGTAATCAATATCTTTGTAAGCATTAGCAACATCATATCTCTATAAGCATTTTGTACAACTAGAAACCCCTAAGCTATTCCTAGCGAGAGGTTGTATGAAATACGATCAAACCTAACCGGGGACACTATGTTATAATCTCAATTCCATTCATAGAGACTAACTACAACACTCGAAATCTTAAGTTACAGCAGATATAAAAGTTGTATCAGTGTTACGATAAGACTAACTTGCCAAAGATGTTAGCCTTAACATACCTCAATTATCAATTTTCATTCACCAAAACAGTTCCAAACTAAAGCTGATATTTTCTCCAAATTGCAGCCCTTACGCTGAGAGAATGAAGCTATTCTCAATACTAGGAATCTTCAAATAATAATAACCTAGGCATATTAACTATAATTAAACCTCTATCCAGTTCAGTCGAAAGCGTACAAGTTCTTGAGAGTTTAGAAGGTAGAAATGCTTAGATATCACTGTAGCCTCTTAGGACTAAATTAGAAGTGATTTCTACAACTTTTACTCAGTGGGGTTCCGACAATCCAAGAAATATTTCAGGAAATAACTCTGTAGGCATGTTCCTCGTCGGCCCGGAACTTGTTATCCAAGATGAATTTTCATTTGAACGGAGTTTAATGGTGTAATTCAGCGAAAATCTCAAAAAACGTCGCTCAAGTTCGCTCCTTTGTCTTTGGGGAAATATTAAAATCAATCAAATAAGAAAGAAGGAGGTTTATATAATTTTGATATGGTGGCAGGGGGAGGTGTGACGTGTCGGCCACAGTGCCAGCACACGAGCACGATGCGTCGGCCAGTGCACTAGCACGGCCGTGCAGCGGCGGCCGGTGCATCCTACTTCCAGCCCTAGCCTCTTGATTTCTTGACAACATGCTCGTATGCTCATTCCCCGAGCCCTTCCTCATATGCATCATACCCCAAAACTTTCAATGTACGTATGCACGCGTCGGTTAACTGATAGAAACTTACAGGGTGTAACATGAGGTCATATACTTAGTTCAATATTGCGTAGAGGATCTAGAACTTGCTCAGTTGGTCTTTACATAGGTTTTAGGATGGTTGATTAGAAAAAGATCATAGGCCATTTTTGTTTAGTCCATTTTAGCTTAAATTTCCCTACCAAAATGATATGATTCCTTTGATCCCGATTTTGACCCTTAAATGGACCATTTTTCTTTGATTAACCGATTAACCAATTAATCTTACTTGTTTTTTATAATGAACCTAATTTTAGCCCTGGTTGCTCATTGGACATTGTGAAGCTCAATCCATGCAAAATGCCTAAGTTGAGGGTGGCTAGAGTAGGGGTGCATAAATCATGGGGAGGTGAAAAAGGAAAAGAAAGGATAAAGGGTAAAAAATGAGGTGTGGTGTGAGAAGAAAAGAAAAAGAAGAGCTAAAACAGAAAAGTTGAAAAGAAAATACAAAAGAAAACAAATGAATGAAAAAGTTGTAAACATACCGCACCCATATATTGCATAAAAATGGAGAAAAGGGAGGAAAAGTTGAAAAAGTAAAAAGGGTGAAATAAGTGAAAAGTGGAGCCACGAGTATGTAGTTCCAAGGAGGGTTTAGTCACTAAAAATCCGATATTTACCATACCCAGCCCGAAGCCTATATTACAAGATGAATAAAGTCCTATAGTGATCCTAGCCTAACTGTCCGAAGAGCTAAAGTAGAGAAAATAAGGGCAAGCCTATGGTATCCGATGTGCCGTATTTGGGACTTCCTTGTGTGAGTAAATGTCTTCCTTGTTCAGTCCTATGTTTCATATTTTCATATATCTATGACTTGGGGACTTCATTTGTTGTGAGGGTACATGGTTTATGTTTTATTCTGCCATTTCTCTGTGTGAAAAGCATTGGTAATAACTTGATTCTCCGCTAATAACTAGATGACATATTTTGGTCCCTGTTTATCATGGTTAGTTATCACTTGATGTGCATAGTTTATTTGGGTTACCTAGAGAAGGGTCAAAAGTTGTTTGTCTTCGTAGTGCAAATTTTGATTGGTGTTGGCTATAGTATCCTAGGTTTATTTTCTATTTAAGCGTCGTGTTTAGTCTTTTATTTTCTTTTCCTGAGGACATGCAAAATTGAGGTATTGATGTGTTGCGAGTTTACAACATGGACTTAGGTACGTTTATACGGATATGAGGTGTTTTTACTTTATTTTCAAGGAAAATAAGTGTTGGA